>JAYMSV010001059.1:0-14029 GCA_036897745.1 Erodium moschatum | reverse complement strand
TAGGCAGCATCCCACCGCTATTGACGACTATGTTCCCTTCATTGGACGACATTGGCACTTCGTTAGAGACGTGTGCGTCGCTGCCGGAAGAGGATGCAATAGTCCGAGTCCCAACATCACAAATGTCGTCTCCGGTCTGTATGCTGTTTGGCTTGGCGGGGAGATTCCTCTCTCCCCGGACGCCTACTAGGATTTCGTGCTGAGATTGATAATTCGCGGGTGGGGCTTTGCGGCAGAGGAATTATTGTCAAAGATCTTTTCCCGGGGGTTTACGCATTCTACTTCGGTTCTAAGGTGGCGATGGAGAATGTCCGTCAGGGAGAACCTTGGTGCTTCCGGTGTTACCCACTCATCCTGATAGTCTCACACCGGGAGGTCTTCCTAGGGAAGGTTTTAACCGAATCAAGCTATGGGTGGGGGATGCGTTGGGAGGCTGCGTAATAGTTCAAGCGGATAAGTGGGGCTACTGTTGGGGTGGCAAGATCCGGGTGCGATTCTGGCACTCGATTAATCAGCCCCTTCGAAGGACGATGTACCTAGGCTTCCAAAAGTTTGACCAACCAATTTGAGTCACCCTACAAACGACTACCCATGTTTTGTTTTAACTGTCGTAGGATGGGCCATGCGGCAACGATTGTGCTCTCGAACTCCTGGGAGTCCCTGGCTACTACGCATCACTGGGCTCGGACGGTGCTCCAGAGATAGGGAAACCGGTGCCAAGGGAGTGGATGGAGCCACCTCGGAATCCATCTCATAAGGTTCCCCCGACTTCCCTCCGCTTCGGGCACAAAAACCTGCAATGGGGTCTACCATCTTGCATACTCAGCCTATCCACGTGGGTACCTCCAGCTCAGCTAGGCCTGGGCGCCCCCTTGGGAGGTTAAGGACGACTTGGTGATAACCATCATCCTATCCACTTCTCGGCCAGACTACATACCTAGAGCTACCCTGGTGAGAGGACCGAATGAGATCGATGAACTGCTGAAGGCCCCGTCTAGGAAGAGAACGGTGGACGAAGAAGTGGAGTAGAAGAGGGGAGGGCTGGAAAACAGCCCCGCTTACAGATATGAGGCCTCTCGGCCGCGGGCTGTCCTGGAGGACTGACAACCCCTAGGCTTTCGGGGTCCTCCACCATCTCACGTGATTCTTGTCCATACTAGAGCATCCCCCGACATTTTAGTGATTTCCTTGGATAATCACAAAGGTATTCAGGCCATAGTGGTCGGATACAGGTCGAGTTGGATTCTTCTAGATTATTTTCTTAGTTCAATTGTTGTTATAGGTTGTTTACAGTTAGCTTCAACACCAAAAATCTGATTATATCTCGGATCCATTTTAAAGATTAGTTATAATCTATCCTCGAAAGGACTATTGTCGTCCGTAACTTCTGGTATCGTGATACAATTTCAAAAAATAAAGATTTCTTATGCTAAAAAAAAACCATGTCATACGTATACGTTGAACAAAAATCAAGTTGAGGAAAATTTTAATACAAAAGGGTCATTATGAGATCAGTTTATAATAATTATCTCTACATTTACTCAAAAAAGAAAAAAGAAAAAATTCTCTACATTTTTAACATTTCTAGAACGTATTCGGGAAAACATAAATTCATCGAATCTGTCAAAAAAGAAAAAGAGAAAACAAATTGTTTTCCAGAAATTGAAATTCAGAGTCGGAAACATTAAAGCTTCCCGGCACCACACCGTCCCGTCGGCATCTCTACTGAATTGAGGCTGAGTGAATGACTAGGGTTGGTTAGTGGGACCCATAGCATCTCTCTGATCTCCGAGTATTTAAAGATCTACGACCCGAGGCCATTTACATGCTATATTATATTATTATTATTATTGGTTGACGACGCCACAGCCACACCTACAGTAGTGATGTCTGTCACTCTCGGTTCCCCTGACTCACCGGCGGTCCTCTCTGTCGACACTCGCGCCTCTCCTCTCTCCATTGCACCGGAAAAGGTTTCATTTTTACATTCCCATTCCCTTTTTCTGTCTCTCTCAACCTATATATATATATATATATCACTGTGAATGTTCATTTAGTATTGTTGTCACTGACCTGTGTTTATGATATAGACTTTGGTTCTCAACAGGCACTGACTGTTATATGTTCATTTCTCCTGCAGTTCTTGACCACACTTGTGTAATTTGTACATTTGCTTCTTTTTTTTTTCTGATTTCTTAGCATTCCCCTGTTTTGATTTAATCTAGGTGTTTTGATTTTAAGTGCAAACTGGTTCAATTTTAGGCAAATAGCAGATGGGAAACTGTGGTGCTTGCGTACAAGACGCTTGGAGTTGTGTTTGGAGGGCTGGTCACTTCACCACTATATGTGTACCCATCCATGCCGCTGAGTTCCCCGACCGAAGAGGACTACCTGGGTATCTACAGCATCATGTTCTGGACTCTCACTCTCATTGGAGTCGTCAAGTATTCCTTCATAGCCCTCAAGGCTGATGATCAAGGCGAAGGTATAGCTAATCCCTTTTGTTTTCAGCTACTTTTCTTCTTATTTTGCATGTTTCTAGTAAGACATTGTGTTTTATGTATGTGATTATGTGAATGTTTACGTTTTTGTGCCAGAATTTGAAATTGGTATATTCTTTTGCTGATAAAGTTAATCTCGATTTGTAAATATTTATTTATTCTGGTTGAAGTGTTCGTTTCAATAAGAATTTGATTGCACTATCTTCTTGGGTTTGTGTTGATATTTTGCATTGTATAGTTATGCATGAGCATTATACATGTGAACTTGTAAGTCCTACAAAATCATGCTTCTAACACCTTGCAGAGGTTTTCTAGAATAGTTGCCAAACGTTCCAAGTACATGCTTCTTATAATTGTATCAGTATTTGTCTTCTTAACTCACACAGATAAATAACTTAATGTAGGTGGGACATTTGCGCTGTATTCAAAACTATGTAGGAATTTGGATATTGGAATCCTTTCATCCAGACGAGTAGATTCAAACTCAAGTATTTCACGCTCTATTCTGCGTGATGGTTGTGAAAAGCGAAGCAAGCTTGCAAAGTTTTTTGAAAGGAGTATTGTTGCTAGAAGAATACTGCTTTTCATTGCCATGTTGGGCATGTGCATGCTAATAGGCGATGGCATACTTACACCTGCAATTTCAGGTTCCTCGCCATTTTTTTAAACTTAATATATTTATTCATTTCTTTATCTGGGTTTTTCTATATGTTTCCAGTATTATCAGCAATGGACGGATTAAGAGATCCTTTTCCTTCCGTCAGTAAATGTAAGTCCTATCTTACACTGTAGAAAAGCCCTATTCTTAGCCAAGATTTTCTTCTCCCTCTTCACTATTTTCATAAGCTTTTATGGTTTGTTGTTTTTTGCAGCCACAGTGGAAGCTCTTTCTGCCATAGTTCTCGTATTTCTGTTCCTGATGCAAAAGTTTGGTACTTCTCGTGTTAGCTTTCTCTTTTCGCCCATTATGGCTGCATGGACCTTGAGTACTCCACTTGTAGGAATTTACTGCATCATACATTATTATCCTACTATATTCAAGGCTTTATCACCACACTATATCCTTCATTTCTTTTTAAGAAAGGGAAAAGAAGGTTGGTTGTTGCTTGGTGGCATTGTCCTTTGTATCACAGGTATGTTTAAATTTGATTCTTCACTTATATATGGGATAAGATTAGCATTGTCTCCTGAAATGACATATATCGGACCAATATCAAGCACATGAACACATGGCCAATGTATTATGTACGCAGGTTCAGAAGCCTTGTTCGCTGATCTTGGTCATTTTAATCAGTCCTCGATACAGGTATGGTGCTGTATGCACCACATGCTATGATTTAGGTCTTTGTTTGAGTGTGATTCTTACACCTTCTTTCATCAGATAGCATTCTTGTGCACAATATACCCCTCTCTAGTTCTGACTTATGCGGGCCAAACTGCATACTTGATCAAGAATCCGAATGATCACATCGACGGCTTCTACAAGTTCATACCAAAATCAATCTACTGGCCTATCTTCATCATAGCCACATCGGCCGCAATTGTTGCAAGCCAGTCACTGATATCAGCAACCTTCTCTGTAATCAAGCAATCTGTTGTACTGGATTATTTCCCTCGAGTCAAGGTAGTGCACACATCTGGTAGCAAGGAAGGCGAGGTGTACTCCCCAGAAGTCAATTACATCCTCATGATTCTGTGTGTTGCTGTCATACTGATCTTTGGAGATGGAAAAGATATCGGAAATGCTTTTGGTATGGTGAAACAGTACATCGTGGATACTAATTTCGGTTGCATTTAATTCTAATGATTAAACAAATGTTTTTCATGCAGGTGTTGTGGTCAGCCTGGTTATGCTCATCACCACGATATTACTGACACTAGTTATGATCATGATATGGAGAACTCCACCATTGTTGGTGGGGCTCTACTTCTTTGTGTTTTTCACAATGGAAGGTGTTTATGTTAGTGCTGTTTTCACTAAAATTCCAGAGGGAGGATGGATTCCGTTTGCCATTTCCATAATCCTAGCATTTATCATGTTTGGGTGGTTCTATGGGAGGCAGAGGAAGATGGAGTATGAGTTAACCCACAAAATAGACTTGGACAGACTTGGACTACTGTTGTCTGACCCGGGCGTTCAAAGGGTTCCTGGGATGTGCTTCTTCTACACTAATATCCAAGATGGCTTGACTCCTATTCTTGGGCATTACATAAAGAACATGAAATCCCTCCACAGAGTTACCATCTTCACAACACTGAGATACTTGCTGGTTCCAAAGGTTGATCCAAGTGAGAGGATCGTTGTTAAGAAACTAGGTTTGAAAGGGGTTTATGGATGTGTGATCCAGTACGGCTATGCTGATTCCCTGAATCATGAAGAAGATGACTTTGTATGTCAGGTGATGAAAAGCTTGCATGAACATATACAGATATGCAAGCTTGATCCTTTAGAGATCAATGATTTGGAGGAGGCAAAGGCGGCTGGAGTTGTTCATATTAGAGGGAAGACAAGGTTCTATGTTGGCAAAAGCTGTAGCTGGTTCGATAAAATCATGCTTGCTTTCTATGAAGTCATGCACAGCAATTGCAGGTCTGCCCTCCCTGCTATGGGGGTGCCTCTACCCCAGCGAATTGAGGTTGGAATGCTTTATGAAGCTTGATTCATGACAACTCTATTCCAGATTACCCCATATTAAGGTAAGAATATTACAATCACATTCTCCGTATTAGTCTACTTCAAATCTTATTTATCTTCCTCCCTTGTTACTTGCAGGGTCGTCCACAAAAGTTACGGGAAAAGAAAATCATCACAGGAGAGATGTACAATAATTGTTGTAAACCGTAATCGATCTTCATCTATTCTCAACTTTTCTTCAACACATGTATTTTTGAATTGCCTTTTGTAAGGGAAACACAGGTTCAAATGATTGTCTGGAGTCGGAATCTGGATGACCAACTTTGCATCTGTTTTGAGCGCTTTGGTTGTCATCTTTTGGATAGCGCAATTAGAATGAGAATAATTACTATTTAATCTGTAACGCCTCCAGATTTGGCTGATTTGCTGCATCGACCTAGTTATTGCTCACACTAAAACGTACACACAAGGTTTGATTCTTACAAATATATAATTTTAATACAACTAATGCGTCCATCTGTTCCGGGTTGCAGCCAGGCACTCACGACAGTGTAAGCTTCCGATTTGTGACCACTGTTGCTACAGTAGATGGAGCGTCACCGTGACCACTTGCTAAAAACAATCTCTTCAAGAACCCTTGAGTTGCTACAGTAGATGTAGTGTCACTGTGACAACTTGCTATAAATAAACTCTTCAAGAACCTTGGCGAAAGGAGAGACGGCTTGGCGAGTCTATTCTGATTATGAGTTCATCTTCATCACTAGAATCATCTAAAATCTGACTTGTCTCGTCCATATCTGCACTTTGTTCTGGTGGTGGGGCAAGGTTCTGTGTCGAGAACTTAGATTTGAAGTTCTTTCTCACAGTTGTAGCACCTTCTGATTTAACAGAAACGAGCCGTTTTCCTGATAAACTATGTGATGTACTCACTGGAATACTTGTATGGAAGCTTCGCGAGCGCCGTTTCAAATCAACCTTGCACATTAAGCAACATGATCAGTAACTGAGAAACAAAGAACAAAAGAATTATGTAGTCAAGTATAAGATACTAAAGAGAACTGGAAATGACCCTCTTAAGGAGACTACTAGACACTGTTCTCCACTAGGCTCATCTATTACCTTCTATGGTTTGAATTACTAGTTATTGGCAACTAATCTACAATACTCTCCAGCAGGACTATAAATAAGTGGTACAAGACAATAGAATATAAAAGAAAGGTAAAGGTAGGCCATACCATACTGCCAAAGATGCTCAGCTGCATTGCTCTAGCAGACAAGCTGTTTGTTTGTCGACCAGCCACTTCATTGGGCTTCTCATGTTGCTTTGGCTTGTGAAAATGTTCAGGCCAAATCATTAGACCGGAGTGCTCTTTACTTAGGGGTCTGTGAGTGTGATCAACTGAATGTTGGATGAAGGAGGATGACCTTCTTTGAAGAGGACTGTCGGCTTCAAATGCTGCAATGTCAAATATTATTACTCTTGCTCTTGTCTCAACTTGAAACCGGGATCCGTGATGACAAAAACTGGCAGCCTTGGAACCTGCATCAGTCAGGGGAAAAGGAAAATTAACGAAAAATCTAGTTAAGAGGTTAGAGTTCACATATCACATCGTTCATTTAAATGGAAGGTACTACTACTAGGATGTTATATGAGGAATTATGTCTCAAAATTATAAGGTTTTGCATGAATCCATAATAATGACCAAATATTTCTCATCCTTACAAGTTCAGCCTTACAGATTGATTCAACAAGTTGGATTGAACTATTAAGAATAAAATGAACCAATAACATGATGAAGGATCACTGCCATTGCTTACTAGACACTGTCCATCCAAGCACTTTTCGTAATGCTTTTGGATAATGTACAAAAAACTTATGATGAAAGCATCACCAGTTCTAAAACCAAAAAGCTAATGCCATTTTGGAGGTTTTGTACATGAAATTATATAAGCATCAATATCATACTGGGGGCTACCTTAAGGTTTAACCATGTTCAATAATTATGAACCACTGCAATACATATTTTTTGGGGAGATCCTTACGACGGTAGATTAAATTACCTGATGGTTCTGAACTTCGGAAGCTAAAATTACCATGTGAAGACAACAGAGCTGCAGGTGAAGTGACCAGTTCTTCTTGGGTACCGTGGGCTTTAACGAATCCCTCTAGGAGAAAGCCAATGGAGTGTTGAGGTATTTCGATAATTTCTCCTCTTATATATATGGTCACAATTGATCTTTCTGCAACAAGAGCTCTCAACTCTTGCATTGCCATTTTTTCAAATATTTGGGGAAGCAAAAATTTAGCCAGGACAATAGCACTTTCCTGATAATTAAGATGAACTGTATGAGTAAAGCCTCATGTTGATAACAAATCCAGTTAGTTTTGCATATTCAATTTTATATTATCAAACTATCATTTTCAGAGGAGCCGGCTAGTACCAATGTTACTCAAACCTATATTCTTTTTGCATGACCGTGTGTCCATGCATATTCCATATCAAAGAACTTCTAACCTTTGTACTTTGTTCAAGTTGATCTATTTCTTAAGCATATAGGTGATATCTACTAATTGTGGGGAAAACAGTACCAAAAGTGAAAATCCAAATTTTTTTGTCCCTGCCATAGGAAATCTTCAACTGCAGGATCGGACTTCATTATTGAAAGTATCTTGTCACTTTCAATAAAAAAGCAGAGTACCACTGAGTCTGTCATCATGTTGCAGATGTAGGGCTTTCCAACCAGCACTTCATATAGACCCAAAGTACTCCCATGTGTGAAGGTTGGATGCAAAGAGTGCTTGTTTCTTATGCTCTTACTTGTCCACTGGCAAATGGTAATCATCTCATTTTTCACATTTACAGAAATTATGAATCTCAAACTCAACAAGAATTTACTTCTCATTTACAAATTTGCCTAAGCAAAATTTCACATACCTTAACAACTCCACTGGAGACCAGCCATATACCATTTGGCTTCGAGCCCTCCCTGTAAAGGGTCACACCACGTGTTTTCATTATTTCTTTTGAAGAGCCTTGAAGTGATTCACGAACCATAGTTGGAAGGGCTCCCAACAGAGGGTGCATGCTAATCAGATCATTCGTCCTAGGAATCTTGACTAGAGGAGGATTTCTTAAAAGCCTTTTCAAGTCTCTCTGCATTGAGTGAATAAAATATTTATTAATTATCAATCACAGTCAATCATAGACATGGATCTAGAGAGAGTGTAGTGACAATGATGCAGCCTTCTGATACCTGGACAGCTTCTTGAAGATGAAGCATTTCTCTCTCTTCAAGCAACCCAGATTTCTCGAGATTGTGGACATAATCAATCAAATGGTTCAGCACAGAATGTGTTGCTTGTCTTGTTTTTACAACACGCAAAACCTAAAAATGATTATCACAAAAATATTTATCAACTTGCATACCCTACAATAGAAGATATAATAATCATTCAACCATCTTAACATATTTTTTGTAGGCAAGAGTGCATCTCTGCGTCTGTGTGTGCTTCATCATTCAGGTTCATTTACCTTATTGCTTATAAGAAAACAAGATAGGGTCCTGAAACTCACAAACCTGAGGATATGTCACACGAACATCTTCCAAGAACTTTCTCGCTTCTTCTCCTTCTGCCTCACTTTCATTAATGATTATAGACGCAACATCACTATCACCTATAGGAACAACAAGCAGGTACAAAAATAAAAAAATCTTCTCACAGCCGTAACAGCTCTTAAGGACTACATTTATATACGTTGAAGCTGTCCCACACCGAATGTGGAACTAGTGACCACTAGATAAGAATATTGAGGCTGGATTCGATATTAATAAAAGAAGCTGAGATCCTAACACTACTGGGAAGGTCGTTACCTATAAAGTCATGTAGCTGTCGCCGTGCAAGTCTATGGGCACGAAGAAACGCAGCACAGATGTAACATGCAGATTCCAGCCTTTCCACAATGAAGTATGTGACCAGTTTTTGTGGGCAAATGCTTGTCTGAAGGAACTTGTAATAATATGGGAAATGAACATTAGATTTTAAACCTTTCCAATCACATAGGGGGCCATGAGGAGCCAGGTCAATTGCTTCATCCACGGATTGCATCAAGATATTTGCTGTAGTTTGTGTTATCCTTCCCTCATCAAGCATTCCCCAGTAAGCAGCTTGGACACCTGGTTTGAGAAAAAAATTAGACCAGAAAGCATTGTTACTTGAAGAAATTAAGGACGTGAGATAGTGCTGCTGCATAGTATAGGGCTTCTTAATGCTGCAGATAAATAATCCCAAATAACATGTATGCAGCTCAGCAGTGAAATCTCCTGATAAACTTAAAACTCAATTTAGATTATATTGTGCCCAACGATAAAACATTTTATTATACCTTTAAACCAAAGCTCGCATTAACTGAAACTTAATCACTTGAAAACTGTAAGTCATTTAATTTAGCATTGAAAGCATAGGCCAGTTTGCTACTTAAGCCAACCTTGGCAAGCCTATGATTCATTATTCTTGTCCAATGAAGCCATAACTTTTGGAATTGCATATAATGAAATACATAAACAAGCTAATAAATACTTTGTGTCGATGAGGTTTTTTCTCTTGACAAAGAAAAGAACCCTGCTCCTAGTGGACAAACAAAGTCTCTTGGAAAAAATGGAAGCTAATGCACAAGGGTCCCACCTTTATGGGGTCTGGGGAGGGACAACACCATGTACACAACATTACCCTGCTTTGTGGAGGGACTGTTTCAAATTTGAAACCATGATCCTCATATTACAAGGCAACAACCTTACCACTTAATAGCAGGACTGGTATCAAAGATAATAACATCCTTACCATTCAAAAGCCGTATGCGTATATCTTGCAAATTCATAGAATCCAGATTATCAACACTTTCTGTTGCACTATGAGGATGCACACTTTCCCCTTCTAAGCTATTTAAACTTGAAATATATCTTTTCACAGATGGCCAGTCAACAGGTCCCAGTTCCTCATCATCTCCCAGATCACCAAAGGCCTCTAATGCATTGTTCAACATTTCATACTTCGTGTATTCAAGTATGCGCCTCTACCACCAAAACAGAAAACCACAAATTAAGTAATAGGCAAGGTCGAGAGATGGAAGTTTATGCTAATACGGAAAGATAAATAAATCCCCAAATTCAGTTCAGGTTATATATGGTAACTGGAAAATATTGTTACTTTTAATCAGTCAAACTTTTAACTAAATCTGCACCAATGTCTTGGTATTGGGAATGGATGCTCCAATTTTGTTTCAACGATATCTGTAATAAGGACATATTGTTAGCCCTCACCCTCACCTTAGCAGCTGATATCGTATCCATCCCAAGAAGATGTAAGAGAAACTGAGTAGTTGACCCATTCACAATTAGTGTCAAGAACACTATTCCACCAGTGAAAAAAACAAACTGTCAATGTTAAACAATTTATATTAGTACACAAAATATGATTAAAATTTACATATTCTAAAGCAACTAGTTCCAAACTAAGCACTTAATCAAGACGATATACTCCAAACATACCAGGCTTCCTGTCTCAGAAGTGAGAAGAGTTGATTCATTGCTAGAACGCTGGAATAACAAGAATGCGTGCGTATTAGAATAAACCTTCGTAAAATGATGCCCAAATGCATAAATAATATAAGGATAGATTATTCATTTTACGGCTATAGAAGTCATACTGGCTGTTGGACATCCAACTTAACTCGATCTACTACATGGAACAGAGCAGGGATGGGGAGTTGCGATAGAGGGTTTATTTTAACCCTTCCTTCTCCCAGGGCAGAAGAACGAATATAGCCAACATGGAAATCTAGCTAGAGTTCATTTGTTTTCAAATGAAAATCAAATACCGCATAAATACAATAAATCCAGTGTACTTTCATCCATTTCTAGTATATTGCACGTTTAAAGTGGAATGATGAGAGTATTAAAGCATCGTCATTCATCAATTAGAAACCCAGTTTCAGCTTTCTACTGAAGAAAGCCCTTATTGGAAAATATGTGAAAGAGAATGATATTGAATACCGGAGAAATACTAACATATAAGTTCAAAAGGTTTGAGGATGTGAGATTAGAAACACAACATAATAGAGTATAATAACTTGATCCAGGGAAACTTGCCTTAACAGATAGTGAAAGAGATAATGCAACGGCCCCTCGCAAACCTGACCATGTAAGAACACTAGCTTCCTTCCAGTCTAAACCATACCCAAAATACCTTAAGAAGGGGAATAATACTACTACTACAACAAACCGAGATACTTGCACAAAAAGATAGAGAAGGATGAGGTAGCCCCATGCAAATCCTGAAAGAAAACGAATTAGAGTTGTGGTGATACCTAAACCCTGTGGAACACAAATATGTGAATTTCATGCACTGTAGTCCTATACAGTCATATTCTCTTTATATTTTGTCATGTCATTCAGAAACAAGGAAAATACATGAATGTCCATATTTTCTTCACAATTACTTTATCTCTTAAAGTGTGACAGAACTATTATATGCAGTACCTTCAGCAAAACAATATCATATATCCAAATACACTTCAAAAAGACTGCCTATATTTGGGTTCCAGAACTTTTTTCTATAACTAGTTAGATTGCAGTGTAGTTAAATTAATCTCCCTTTAATTTTAATAGTCAGCTATCTTTACCACAAGATTCTTCCACTGACAATGAGCTACCCAATCTATTTCTAATAATATGTTTCTAAGACCAAGGTGCAACCTTTGCCATCTTCCCCTCCACCTTACTAGAGTCCCAAACTTTGTTTCAGCATGTACTATAGGAGGAAGAAGAGAAACAAAGTTCATTTGGTTATTTTCTAACAGTACAGGGAAATCTTAAGTGGAGACATTCAAAGAATAGTGAAATACCATTTTTTTCAAAAATGTTGTCACTCCCAAGAACTCCTTCGGCTATAACAACTCCACTGCACAAGAAAATAAGCAGTTTGAAAGCAATCAATGCATGCAAGGCATTATTGAACGTGTAGAGAGAAAATTCAGGAAACAACTTATTTCTCAAGTTAAAAGGACAAACACGGTTAATTAATGGAAAAAAAAAATCCGTTATGATGAAATGTTGAAAGCTTTTGTGACAATAGCTTCTCAACGGCCCAGCAAAGCCATAATATTTGACAGGGTTGTTGAGGTCCAAAATATTTTCATGAGGTTTATTTTAGTTTAAGCATTAAGGGTTAAAGTATTTGAGATTATTTAAGAGAACATAGATTTGATAGCCCAGTATGATATCACATCTGCTCCTACTACCAAGCTATTTTTTAGTTTGTTTGGAGCGCAGATTTAATTTAACATGATAAGGATTCATATTCATAGTTTGCTTGTTTTGAGCCTCGCCACTCTAAAATTCTCATACATTTATTTGATGAGCAAATATCAACCAAGCAGAAACTACAGCATTGTGCTTTATTAAATCCCGACGCACCTAAACGCTCAAGCTAATGGGTGGAGGCCTCATTATGCTTATTATGACCACTTAATATGAGACACAACTTCAACACACACACTAATCTGCCTGGCAATCTATTTTACAGGTCTTCTGCTTATGTCTTAGAGATTCTCATCGAAGTGAGGGCAGGAGATCTAGAACCAATTGCTATAGTAAAATGCAAGAGAGTCCAAATTTCTCATTCTATTTTTCTTGAAGGCACCAAAATGTAAAGGTTGTAAAAATGATAAAATAAGATCTTTACCTCAAGATAAAAATTAATGTATTTGCAATGTAAGCAACCATTTCCCTGAAGAAAAGACAAGAGTCAAGACAACATGCAATCCACAAAAAGACACAAATGATGACATATATTAGCAAATTCACACAGGTTCACATCCTATATAAATGTGTATACAAATCAAGATTCCAAAGACCGGTGCATTTTAATAAGACATGTGAGTGTGACATGGATTTTTGGGTACATGGTGAACAAGGTTCGCATGTTTCAATATGCTTAACTTTAAAACATAACAGGTATTCCTGTTTTAGTAACTCCCTTCACAATTTCCAACTGTTTAGGTTCTGCTCATTATTACCATGTAGCTTGGAGCAAATATCATCACACTAGAGTATCTGAGGGAATGTCCTGCACTCTATGGCAGAATCACATGCCAAAACCAGCTCTAAAACTATGTTAAAATCCAATCCAACCAAAAGTCCGGGTTGATAAGTGAAGGCCTTAACATGCTTATCAAGTGGCCACTTAATTCATCTTCTTCCGATGTGGGAAGAGATCAACAAAAAGATTTAAAACGTGCTAAGCATGAACTGGTCACAGACAGAAAACTGCCATTTGAAAATAAACGTGCTAAGCATTGTACTATGATTTGGGGAGGGTTCTCCGTTAGTAAAAGGCTAAGGGAATTTTGATTTTCGTCAGCCACATTGCCCATAAAGGGCTTACGAATCAAGTGGCAAATTCATAAAGCCTTTACAGGAAATGTGGACAGCTCATAAGACCTTTATCGAATTTTCATTGGCTTTTACTATCGGAGAACCGCACCCAATTCATAATGGAATGCATAGCACATATTTTTAAAAATGGTTGTTTCCGTCCGTGGCCAATTCATGACGACACTTTTCAGCAATTCCTCCTAGAAATGGTAATATAGATTTACTAATTTTAAAAAGGGTTAATTTCATCTCAGTACTCTAAAAATTCCTGATTTTCATCTCACTACCCTAGAATGCATTTTTTTCACTTTAGTACCCACCGTTAGTTTCTTCTATTTTCCATCCAAACACTTAAAAAGTCCATAATACCCCTCACTAATAGTCAAATTTTCAATCCCATGCCATTGATTTTCAAAAATTATTTTCATTTATTTATTTTAAAAAAATCAGTTTAAAAAAT
>JAYMSV010001058.1:0-14031 GCA_036897745.1 Erodium moschatum | reverse complement strand
AAGCCCATTCGCGTCATTTCACCCGGGAGCTCAGCACACGTGGCGCTTATCCGAGCCCACTTGACCGTTGAAGTGAGGAGGAAGAAACACAAAGGAGAGGGGAAGAGCACACGGATAGGTGACGTGGCGAGGAGATATTTCAAAATCCCGCCTAAACCCGGACTTCAATTCGTTCGTGAATCAGTTTTATTGTGTTTAGCCCCAAAAAACCCTTCGCTCTCTTTTTCATCGGCCAGCCCAAAACACAACACACCCACACCAACGACCCTTTATCTCTTTACATATTTTTCATTTTTCTTCTCTCCATATCTCGCTCGCTCGCGTCCTCTTCTCTTCGTCATCGCTCTGTAAACCCTAGAAGGTAACTCGCTCTCCCCTCGCCGCCCTGACTCGGACCGAGTCGCGCCTCTTTTCGCCCTTTCCGGAGCGATTCTCACCGTTTTGGCCGTTTTTGTGTGTGTGTGTGTGCAGGATTCGCCATGAACAGAGGCAAAGGAAAGGCCGATAACAAGTGAGTGATTCGTTTTTTGTTTTTGTGAATTTGGTGAAATCCAGATCTCAGATCGGCTGTTTTGGCACTCTGTGTGTTTTTCGTATTTGTTTGGTTGTGCGTATCGGTGTTGCTGAGCGTTGTTTTTTGTCGTTTCCAGGCTGAAGAGGAAAGGCGCTGCTCCGGAGAGAGCCGCGAAGAAGCCGACCAAAAAGGAGAAGGCAGCGGCGAAGGATCCGAACAAGCCGAAGAGACCTGCCAGTGCCTTCTTCGTTTTCATGTATGCGACTATGTTCTTATTGCAATTTGGCGTAGATCTGATTCATTTTTAATGAAATTTGTGTTGATTATGGACTTTGCGATTATATTTGATGAACAATAGGGAGGAATTTAGGACCACGTACAAGGAGAAGCACCCTAACAACAAATCCGTCTCCGTGGTATGCGATTTTTTGAAGTTAGATCTAAGCTGATTTTTCTGTTTTCTGCATCTGTAACGTTTGTGTATGAGTTCTCTTATCATCATGTTTTCAATTAATCAGGTCGGCAAAGCCGGTGGAGACAAATGGAAGTCCCTGTCTGAAGCTGTGAGTACTTCATGAAAAATCTTACTATTTTTGTATAATTTATATAATTACTTTGATTTACATGCCTTTTTCATCATATCATGTAAACTGCAATAGTTGATCTGATATCCTTTTTGTTTATCCAAAAATGTTAGGAGAAAGCACCCTATGTACAAAAGGCTGAGAAAAGAAAGACTGAATACAACAAAAACATGGAGGCCTACAACAAGAAACTGGTGATTCCTTTTTCTATTACTATTACAAGGAAATTTAGAAATGTTTGATTTGGTTCCTTTTTTGATAATGATTGCTCAATGTTTCGATAACAGGCTGCTGGAACAAACTCAGCTGATGAAGAGGAGGAATCTGACAAGTCAAAGTCTGAGGTGCACGATGATGATGAAGATGGAAGCGAAGAGGTTTGTTGTTTTTGAAATAGAATCTGTTTTATTGTATGAGTAAAAGCATGGGCTCAGATTTGAGGTTAAATATTAATCAGTGTTTTGGATTTGATTTCAGGACGACGATGATGATGACGAGTAAACCTTGCAGCCAATGGAGGAATAGTTGGGGGATTGCTCTTTAGTTGCTCTTTATGTAGAATGTGAAGTGAAGATGAGCTAACTTGCCCTTTTCAGATTTGCATATTTTTCACTTATATAATGTATCCCAATTCTGGCATTTCCCCAGCATCTTTTAGGCTTTAGATTTACTGATATAAGAGCTGAAAGTGGGATTAGCTTCAGGTTCTCTCTCAAGAGATGATGTGCTCTATGTACTTAAATTTCTTCAATGTCAAATGATTTAGTAGTTTTTGAAGTTCATGTTCTCTCTTATTGCATTTCACTTGCTCAATGTAGTTTCTGAAGTTCATTATCTGTTCCACATGATCATTCACATTGACATGAATTGGTTGTGAAATTTGAACTGCAGAATGAAAATCTTAGCCAACTTTTATTTATAGTGGTTTTCAACTTTTGAGAAAAATGATTTGTCTTGCAATTTTTGGATCTGAAAGAGGTATCGTACTTGGGAAAGCAGGGAATGTTTTTTTTTTCCAGTTGTTTTTGATGGTCCATTCTGTTTTGGGTCATGTTCAATAGTTTTTGGCTGTGACTTGTGATGATTGGTTTGACTCGCTTTTCGATGCTTTCTTTTTTACTCTATCTATTGAACTTGTGATGATTGTTTTGACTTTTTTTTGGAAGCTTCCTTTTTTACCCACGGATAGTAGTGCTGTCTTATTTTCCTGACTAGAAAAAGTCAACTCCTGAGCCAACTGTTTTGATGAGGGAACCAGACAGGGAAGCGCATTATCCGAGTTTGTTGTTTGTAGCTAGCTGGTCATTCCACTATCTATTTTGTTTGACTTTGTGCGGATACTTGAAAGGGAAAAAAGTTACTGTGAAACCAGTTGTTCGTTCATCGAACTGATCCGAATGGGTGATTGAGCTGTGGACAATTGGCTAAACTACTCCAATCACACAAATAGAACTGCTTTGTAAAAGAGCTTCCCATTATTGAATAGTTTATGTTGCTTATAATTGGCCTTAGTTTATCAGAAAATAAATTGAACTATTGAATTATTATACTACTATCAATTTGCGGTTAAGAGCACCTACAACGGTCGTGGTAGCGCCGTTGTAGGCGTGTCGTTGCAGGGCCTGCCACGGGTCGCCCGGGGTGGGCGGGCAGAGGGGGTCGTTGCAGGATCCTGTAACGACTCGTCCAGTCGGCGTAGGACCAAGGCTAGTCGGTCGAGATAGAAGATGTTAATTTCAAGCGCAAACAATGACTCTCTACCACTAGTAGTGGCATAGAGGAGAGAGAAACCCTAAAATGAGCTTCTAATTCCATACCACTAGTCGTAGTATATCATTGGAGATGCTATTAATGAATTACCTTTCAACGCTTTAGTTATGCTTGGCATTGGTGTCAAACAGATAGCTGTGTTATGCAGATTCATATGACAACAAACAATGAATAGCTTTCATTGAACCATACTTCACTGTAAAAAAAAGGTCAGGGAATTCAGACATCTACAAAATACAAATCTTACTAGTTAAGTGTGAATGAGTAAATTTGATCTCATACAGTATTTGCAATATAATTGATAATTCACTATGATTTTATGTAACCAATAAAGGAATTTGAAACCATATGTCCCATCGAATATTGGGTTCCTCAGTCATGTGAATAAGCAAAACTGCTTTACATATGTGTATGTTCATTGCTATACTACAAGGGGCACATATGGCTTCTCCCAAGAAACACAATCTACACAAAATAATATCGAAGAAAGCAATTAAATGAACAAAGATGAAATTACTATATATTCTGTACCACTCCAATTGTTCTCCCTCGTATGAGTCACGGATGAAAGTCACAGCCTCACAGGAGCTATGGTTTTTGTTTGTCTTGCTCAGCTGTTTGCAGGACCTCTTGTGCCATAGTAGAGAAGAATTTAGCTGTGTCCTCCATCTCTGTACTTCTCAGGTTGATCCCCTATCCATTTGAGCAACAATAGTCTCGGTTAATGGAAATTTTCAATAATGAACTAAGCTTGATCAACATTTCTCCCTCCATCAATGGGGAAATCATCCTTCTACTAGAAAGAAGTTCCTTGTTGTATATAGATTAATGGAATACTTTACCTGTAGCTTCCTTGCATTATCCTGCAACTTGATTTCTGCCATTTTAGCATCATTTGTTACCTGCACCCACAAGTATCCTAGTTATGACCTATTTATCCTGAACCCCTTATAAGAGAGTTTCAGATGTTAGAAATGCAATACAAATGTTCGGTTCAAACTTGATTATGAAGAAGAAGGCAAATAGTGGTAGCAACTAGTCCCCTCATGTGCATAAGAACATGGAAACACATAAATGAACATGTGTAGAGTCCCCCTTGAATTGGATGTATACTCACACTTGAAGAAGGAAACCCGTACTTCCTCTTGATTTGATCAATTGAACCAACATTCTCATCTTGTTCTACTTCCTTGGGGGAACTTTTTTCATTCTTGGTCTTCATCTGCTTCAGTTTACCTGCATTAGGTGAATGTTTGTATCAGTGACTTGTGGATTCCACAAAAGCGCCGAGTCTCATTTAATTCTATTTAACTTAATGTTTTAAGTAAGTACAATTTTCACTATAAAAATTAGCTTTTTACAAAACGGATGATGCAAAACTAGTGTCGTGTTTTCTTTTTAAGTAAATTATGCATCAATTACCAATAAAATCTTGACAAGAGTTAGTTATTACCATATTGCTATCTATGAAAAGTGGGAAAAGAAGGCAATAACACATAAATCGATGCTTTTGCAATTTCACAGTCTAGTCAGTTGGCTCTCAACTGATATAGTGCCCAAATACAATACAAGTGGCAATAAATTACTCCCTCCCCAAGTTGAGAGTCATGTTTGACTTTCAAGAAAAGCTAAGAATTAGTGAAGTTTTGACATCTCATGTATAATTAGTTTCCTATGAAGGAAAGTGGATACTCATTTTGGGATGTAGGGAGTAGTTTGTTAATGAGATGATGTTTATAGCTTGCACATGCTGTTACTAACCTTTAAATGCCTGGAATTTGCTAGCCAGTTTCTGTGTATTCAGAGCAGCCAACATATTTTGTTCTTTCGGTTTCTCTTCGGGATCCTCAATATCAATGTCATCTTTACAATCAAAACAACGTGAAGATCACCATGTCAGAAGCGATCCAGGATAAGTAAAACTAAACAAGCCTAAAGGTCAGAAATTCAGCAAAACCACCTTGAAGGCTTGAAAGGTCAGTAGGCTGATTAAGAATGGCATGTTATATTTAGCCATAAAATCTGAGAGGATTGAGTCATACCTATATCTAAATCATCATCGTCTTTATCCATGGTCATGCTGTTCTCCTGAGCATCATGGGGGAAGTTAGCAGTTGAGAAGATCATAGTCAGGTCCTTGATACTTTCATTGGGATCTTCTGTCTCCACATCAACCACAGGCTTCGGTTTACTTCCTTTTATTTCTTTCATAACCGAGCTAAATATACCCTGGCACACCAAATTATATACTTTAAACATTTGTCTCTTCATTTGCTAGGCCATATCAGAGTTAAAACAGTTTAACCATACAACATCTACCTTCTTCTTTTCCTTATGGACAGTGGGTACTGAGATGGACCCGTCTTGTGGATGAATGATATCTTTTCTATACACTTGGCTCATAGAGTCCAAAAGCCTGGTATGGAAACAATCAAAAGCATAAGGTACACTATTAAAATGCATATGAGATCCAAAACGCCATCTTCTGGTTGTTTCTCAGGCAACCCAGCTGAGATGAAACCACATTATGTATTTTTATCCACACAAATCAAACAACATGATTTGAAGGAAAAAATGACAGAAAGCATGGCCAATTTCTGAACCCATTTCCATCATCGGGTAATAGTGAGCAACCAGGACTAATGAAAAAGAAGATAAAGATAAATCCAAAATTATGGTGCATGTCTTTCCTGAAATCAGGATAGGCAGCAAAAAGGAGATGAGAAATGATAATTCAAAGTACTATACCTAAATATTTCCTTTTTCAACAAAACTGAAACAACAAACATTTCCTGATCACCATTGACCTGTTTCAAAGAATAGTATTTCAGTTCATGAAAATATCTCTATATCTGTATCCACAGTAAACATGCTCAAAAGATGAAGATACGATGCCATACCATAACAAGTTCTCCATCAGATGAACAGCAGACTGAACTCTCAGATAATGAGCTCGGATTCGAATTGGGAATTGTGAAACCTCTGATTGAAGTTTCATTAATCAAGGACAGCTCTGGCAAGGATCTAGCATTTTACAAAATGTATTCAGGTTACTGAACATTCAATGTACTATAGTCTATAATTATGCCAAAAAAATCACCATACTGTTATTTTGTACCAGTTTAGTTGCACACATTGCTACTGTTATTTCTACCTCACATAATGACTGGTTACCTGATTCCACAGGTCACCCTAAGCAGTCCAAACAAGCCCATGAATGTATGTTGCTTTGACTTCTATATATGAATGACTTGATGTGAAATGTTCTTTTAGCATAAGGAAGCGGTATATATATGGAGATAATGATAGAGTTGAATACAACAATAAGACGGTCAAAACAAGCATGATTTGAGTAAAAATGCTAACAAAACTATATTGAAGACATGGTGGATGCTATATCCCCTTCACTTGTATTCATGTAACATCTGCCAAAACATGTTGGCCCAAAGCAGTAAAAATCTTGGTTATTTAGTAGCAAGGTCTTAGGTTCAATTCTTGTACATACATTGCCTATACAAAACATTTTTCGATGGAGGTGTATTTCTATGTAAAGGTAGTTGCACTTAGTTGATATATTTCACATTTATGGAAACTGGTATACATAGAATAGTAGTAGCGTCATCACCTTATTTCAATTTTTCCACTTGTGAAAAGGAGTATAAGGCCAACATCAGAGTGGCTGTAGAATGTTGATGCCCAGCAACAAGAGGAATGAAATTTCTTCTTGTAGAGCACCTTCTTAATCCCCTATAAAACAAATGAGAAACAGGGTTCAGCTACATTTGTGTTGCTAGCATGAGTGTCTACATTGATTGACAGAGTGTTTACCTGAATAACATGTGATAGCGAGTAAAGATACACAGCTTTCTCTGAACATAGCAATAATGATGCTTGTTCTGAAGTCATGCTCTCAGCACAATTTCCTTTGTTCAGTTCTACACCATTACATGCATTTGCACCTCTGACTAACTTATCCTGAACCCCATCTGTACAAACAATCAATTACAGATGATTCTTGGAATTGCATTCGTTAATCTTGTCATAAACAAAGTTACAAAAACCTGAAAAAAAAGTGCTTACCCAAAACCTGGGCAAACAAAGCCATCGATGGTTTCTTAGGACGAATGTTGACAGTGGTCAAGGTGCTTCCAGTATCACTATCAAGGGCTAAACATGATGAATCCTTCGTTGCCACAACCAACACATTCCTCTCAAAGCCTTGCACACTGCAGGTATCGAATTGCAGAGAGACAATGCCTGTGCAAATTTCAGTAGCAATATGTTTTTCATATAGTTGAGTTGGCCCTTCTACATCAATCACTGAAACCTGTAATGGAAACAGTTCAATAATGATATATATTATATTCACAGATCGATCCATGTATTTTGATATTGATATAAAATAATTGAAATATGATCACATAGTTTATAGAATCAATGCTTATCAAAAGAATTTGCAAATGATACAGAACTAAAACCTTAGGTTATGATGAGGTTATTAATTTTTTAGTAGTGTGTACAAGGACTTACATATACATCTTAGGAGGACAGCCAATTAAATTACCTAACTACTTATTTATGCCACTACATACAGCATAATAGCTATAATGCAACACCATTTGAAATCGAAGTATAATGACCCAACACCATTTGCACACAATCATATTATGCACTCCTAATGGCTAATATAATGACCCAATACCATCGCCAAAGTACTCTGTGCATTCTCTCCAGTATATGACAATGAATATCAGGTAGCAAATAACTGATGACAAACAATCATCAAATCCCAAACAAGTAACAACAAAATCTACTAGGAAGACTTGAAGGCATGGATCACACATGGAAAGTCAATAAAAGGTCATAGCATTGTCCTTAGAAAAGGATGAGAAAGAATGAGCCACAAGAGAAGGAAAGAATGGAAATGTAACTTACATATCCTTTATCAGATCCAACAGCAAGATGTCCTGAACCAGGTCTTATGTTTAGACAAAGCACTGAACCATTAACCTTGATAAGTTTCACACCCTGGATGACATGATTATTTCCCTTCCTCGAGCTTCCTGGTGGGCAATATGCAGTAAGAGGTTGATGCAATGACATATTAATCTAAAGTCAAAATACCATGTTGACTAAAAAATTAAGATGGACAATGAGTATGATTGTATCTGCTGATTTATTTGTCTATTAGGTTTATTTACGTGAAGAAAAAATGTTTACTATCATTGTGCTGATATATCTTGATATTTTTTAAAGCAAGTTCAATGTGTTTCTATCACAGAAGTTAGAACCATGAGTTGGTTAGTGCTTAAAAATTAGAGATTAAACTTAACACAAAAAGCTCCTGTAATTACATTAATAGTATTTGTAAAGCAATCATATATCTTTGTAATACCTTGGAGACCCATAAAACCACTTTCTGCGGAATATGGCTCAGGTTTAAATTTAAAGATGCGAACCTGCAGGTCAAATATATGTAGTGTGAAAAACTTTAAAATTACTCAAACCAAACAGATGATTTATAAATTAACCAATAAAGGTGGCACTTTACAATTCCGCTTTGATCTCCAGAAATAAGAAGTCGTGTGTTTCTGTCAAAATACAATGTCGTCACAGCTATACCACTCAAAGAAAAATCATCCTCACTCTGCAAAAAAGGACCAGCAGAATTAAGCATAATATGTAGAAAAACATCCTTGTATTCTTGAAAGCTTCATTCAATCTTCACTTTCCACATGTTCTCTTGCTAAATTTGTTTTATGATCAAAAAACAATTTGGTAATTACACAACTAGGTAATATTAAGATGAACATAAACATCTAGTCAACAAGGGTGATCAAGCCTGGTAGTTCAGCCAAGAAACAAAAACTGCATTATTGGAGAAACTAGTTCTTCATTTATGTTCTCGGACTTTGAAACTTCTGAACAGAAACTAAACAGTGTGAAAATACCTGTTGCTGTAGAGATAGAATTGGGAGCAAAATTGGACAGGATAGATCCCAAAAGTTTATGGCTCCATCACTGTGTCCAGTTATGTACAAATTTTTAACTTTACTAAACCCACTGAAGTTGTTCAAACTCGAGAAAGCTCCATCTTTGAGCTTTGTCTCTAAAGGAAGAAATGGAGGAATACTTTTTGCCAAAAGAACATAATCCTGCATGAGACCATATAAATAATCGTCTAGCCATTTAGTTATGAGTGACAGACATGTAGTGCCGAAGACAAAAAGTGTCTTAAGCCAAGATGTATTATTCATTTATATTACCTCGTCAGAGCACATCATATATTTGTTGTTGGTGATAAATTTTGCCACGGTGATGCTTGAATCAGAAACTGGCATCTTCACCCCAAGGTCCTTCGGAAGTGAGGGTGGGGACTTAGATTGGGATTGTAATAGATACTTTTCAATCAAACAATCATCATATGCATATATATGTCCCGATTTACCAAGCAGCAGGAAAGAATCTTGTTTATGCTTGCTTTGATCACTATAGCTCAAAATGATCTCCATGTCAACACAAGGCTCAGGCAAAGGAAGTCCCAACTTAATTGTGCGAGTTTCAGTTTGCTCATTCAATAAAACAATCTGCAAAGTTACTATCAAATTAATAAAGTTGTGATAAAAGGAAGGTTTAATTAATGTCAACAGGTTATGATGAAGCTTTGAAAGGAATGTATCACCCCCCTACTCATATGGAAGTTGCTTGAAGGGCCATTTATTTCACCAATAATCGTATGATCTTATGTTTCTCTCATAAAGATCTATCTGACCCAAGTATATCCCTAGCAAAGACATTCAACTACCCATATAGAGAAGCTTTCTGAACAGAAGCTAGAAGAGAATCCATTCTCAAGGGAATAAGGAAATAGCTAGTCTAGTGGCAAGATTTGAAAATTCAATAACACATATAGCAGTAAGCCTTGCCAATTACGTACATAGAAATATCTGCAACTTTTGCATAAATAAGCAATACAAATTAGCATCCAAATACCTGCAACAGATTTGCAGATGCAAAGTCGGGGACACCCATCACATATAGTCGACTTGCCTTTCCATCAGCATAAGCCCATATTAAGGATACTATAGGAATTTTGTCCAACCTATATCCAAGATTGAGTTTACAGATTGGAGCAGTGGGAGTACTACACTCTGGTAAATTCAGGCTCAGGGTAGAAGGAATACTCCAGATTAATATCTCTCCATTGTTGTAACCAATACAAACTTTACTTCCAATAGGGCATGCCCAACATGCAGATGTCACTTTCTTCATTTCCTGATGTTGTGACTGAATCATATTTCCACCAGTTCTGAAAATAGACTTGCTTTCTCTAATTTCCCATAAAGAAATTAGACCATCTCTGAATATTATAAGCACCCTGCACAATTATGGCAGAAAACGGCTTATATGGCATACTTCTAAATCCTATAAAGTTGTTAGCAAGCAGAATATATATCTATATTTTCCTGGACGGTTTCTAAATTAATTTAGTTTTCTTGGGAGATCAACACAGGTTACACAGCTAGAAAACCTTGAAGCACATTAAACTCAACAACCTTATTGTATGAGGCCAATAAAAATAGCTAATTCAAAACATTAAGCCACTTTAAAGGCGTAAACCTGTTGATGCGTCTGTTAGAGATAGTATAAAAGTTAAGAAATGAGTAGACTACCTCTTGCTTTCAGCTGTTGGTTGAGGCAGTATATGAGTCACAGCAATATCAGCAGAAACTTCAGTTGGAGCCCCTGATGTAATATGAGATATAGGTATATACAAGATCAAAGGGTAGGTAGAATAATAAAGAAGAAGATGTGAAATTTAGAGAGGAAACATATTGTATCTCACCGCGAGATACTGTGCAAGGTATAGTGTATTTCATATTTACAATTTGAGATGGTTCTTGGTCAAGCTTTAAGACAGAGACATTGCCAACAGAATCCCCAACAAACCTGCCAGCAGAAACATTACACCCATAACTCACTTGAATGCAGTGCATGCATTTATCTTCAAAGTTCCAAATGCCTGAGTTGTAGTTGCGAAATACTTACATGTAAAAACTATGTTTCATGACTGTAAAATAGGTAATTTCTTCCTCAAACAAATGCACATGAGACATCAGCTTCTTGTTTATGTCCCAAACCTAATAATTCCTCTAGGAAAATTAGATCCCAGCATTAACATAAAACTTAAACAAAGATCGCCAAGGTCTATGGCATCAGAGATGAAGAAAATAGTTTCATTTGTGAAGTAGCCAAAATGAGCAACTCATCTGCTCAAATAACGTGCCTCAATTTGGTTCTTGGAAGTCACGTTTAGAAGAATGCCTTGGTTCTCCACAAACTGAAAATAAACACCACAGTGATATTAGTTTATCAATGGGGAAACGGTCTTCAGCACAAAAACTTAAGCTATCAGGTGGAGAGCCCAACTAGTATACCAACAAATCACTTGATCCACATTCTTTTAACACAGCATCATCACATGATAACAACAATAATTGTAACAGAGGGAAGTGGGTTCATGTGGTTGGTACCTGTAAAAACTTGCTTGGGACTGCTTCATTGGATTCGAGTATAGCTTCAGTGTTAGCTCTTCCAAGCAATTTAATTCGGCCATCCCTAAGGAGGTCAAAGAAAAATTACGGATCAAAACAGTTTCAGTCTAATTTTAACAAAATGTAACCGGTAGAATTTGCTCGAAAGGAATATGGTTACTTACAGAAGAAAATACATATGGAAGTTGCCTAGTTTTTGAATTAAAAGATAATGGTATCCATGTAAGGCAGAAAGCTAACTTCTTAATCAATAAAACAATACAAACAGAATTGACAAGGATAACAAACTTAACAGCTTCATTTCCATTATAACATCAGACTGTAAAAGAGACGTAGCTTTGAATGACAGGAAAATATGTACATCCTATAGGGCTACAGCAAAGAAAACTTACTTAGTGGCTATAGCCAGTATCTTTTGAATGGGGTCATAGGCAAACTTGTTTGATCCTGAGGGGATCCCATGATGGAATACAAGACGTGGATCTACATCACTGGATTTCAGGCCATTAGAAAGTCCTCCAGGCTGCAAATAAAGCATTGGCAGAGTCAACAATTTTTTTTATCATTTCAACATGAAGAAAAATAGCAAGCAGAACTTCATTGGGCACCATAAGTTCAAAATGAATAAATGATACCAACAGAAACTATGCAGTACAATTCATCTCATGTGCATGTAACAATAACTAGACAGACTATGCTGAGTCAGAATTACTTTACAATCACAATGGGTATTTGAATCAAACCCCCCACTTTATGACATTAGTTAAAATACTAATGACTATTAAAGAACAGCACATCCATTCCAGAGAATTATGTGATATTCTGGACTGGAGAAACAAGTCAATACTGATGAGGCTGTTATCTGTTTGTACTTAGTCTTATTATGTTTTCCTCTCAATTATATTTTTACTAGCTTGAAGTACTGCTGCATTGGGCAGATTTGATGCCTCCTACTTGCAATGTATTTGAATTTTTAAGGTTATCTTAAGTGAGTATTCCTAGATCGGGAATTCTAGTACAAGTAATAAAAGGCTTCTTCGCATTTTCAAGAAAATTCTTCCTTTTCTTTCTTTCTTAATTAACTTGGACAAAATGTGTGGGAGTGTTTTTAGCTGCCAATCACATTATCCAAAGAGCTTCTTGAGTTAATGCCACACAACCACATCAAGAAGATCCAACATAATATCAATTAATATATAATGTTACATCAACAATTCTTTTTAATTCTAGTAACCATCTAAGATTAAAAGTATGAATATAAATCCTATTTCTAGTAGTTAATAGAAAAGAAAATAAAGGGCCAAGATGTTTTTTAAATAGAAAAAGAAAAGGTGAGGACACATGGATACCATAGAGTGGATCTGGTAGTGGTGGGTCAACAAACAGACAAACCAATTTCCATCTGACTTGGATATGGATTGAAACTTGGTACAACCTGGGTCCAATGAAACAGGCCTTCTAATTTAATACTACCACCGTCCAAATCCATCACATGGACTGAACAAGTAACATGTTTGACCATTAATTAATTACTAATTTATTCTACATAATTTACAACTATCAAAATGAAAGTAGTGCATTGGATAGTGCACTGGATAATGCTGCTTCTTTTCCTCCAAGATTTGTAGGTTGAAACTAACATCTTACCAAACAAAGTCACATCAATAATATTCTACTCCAAATTGTCCTCTTTTCTTTAGCTATCCTTTATGTAATAAATGGGCCTTAACCATCACACTTTTTTTTCATTTTCCGGGTTCATTATATGAGACAAAGATGGATATAGTCATATAGAGACCTTAATGTCAGATCTGTCCCAGGGAAATTGAGCACATTCGGGTTTCAAGTTACTCAATCGCGTCTCAGAATGGGTCCTCCAGTTTTGGCTAGAGATCACTCTTCTATTGGGCGAGATTGTGTAGGATTTTCTATTGCTGCTAAAGCAAGGTATAAAAAAAGTGTGCTCAAAACGGATCTTGAATGGGTAATATTTCTTTGTCCAAACAGGGATCAATTTTGTTTCTACTTCTGCTCATGGATCTGCAATTGTATTAGAGACATGCCTATAATTTCATAGTAACTATGGAATAAAAAAATCGTAGTGAATGCTATTAATATAACAGTAACTGAAAATCATCAAACATTTCTTTCCGTTTCATTTTATTTTATTCTTCCTTACAATCCCCAAACAAACCAGTACAAAATAAGCTCGACATTCAAGCCCAGATCATATTTTAAAAACAAAATAGAAAATAATAATAAAATAAAGAGCACCCGAGGGCTTGAGCACCTTCAGTTCATGAATCTAGTCGTTGTATTTAATAATTATTTACTTATTTATTCAATATTTCAGTACGTTCGATGAATAAATTTCACAACTATTGAGACTGACACAAGAAAATTTGCAGAAATTGAAATGCTATATAGAACGAAGATAGATCAACGGTCAAATCCGAACTCAACAAGCTTCGAATCTAATCAGCAGGATAATCTAGAGATTCAACTAAATTTGAAGAAGAGATGGAAGACATCGCTTACCTTCTTCAGAGAAGCCTTGTCGACGAGCTTTTTGAACATTTGAGCCAGCTGTTACCGGCGGAAACTTGGA
>JAYMSV010001057.1:0-14034 GCA_036897745.1 Erodium moschatum | reverse complement strand
AGGTCTTGCCACTGAGAAAGAACATATAAGCGGGAGAACTAATGGTGTCCCCCCTTTTGTGGGGCTGCAACCCTCCCTACCCTCTTTGCTGCCCCATCGGCCCGCACGGCTCCCCGATGCAACAACTATTGTCCAGCCATGGTTCGCATGTCGCTGTCGCCTTCTCTGCCACCACCACCTCCACCTCCTCCTCTTCCACCGGAGCCGCCACCGTCTTCGCCTCCCCTACCACCAGAGCCGTCACCGTCCTCGCCTCTTCTACCACCAGAGCTGTTACTGCCATCGCCTCCTCTACCACTGAAGCCGTCACCGTCATCGCCTCTTCTACCACCAGAGCCGCTACTGCCATCGCCTCATCTACCACCAGAGCCGTCACCATCATCGCCTCCTCTGCCATTAGAGCTAACTGGTGACAACTCAGCGCCCCAACCCCGTCCGCTGGATCGGGAATCTGACACTCCCGAGGTGTGTGTGTGGGGATGCACACCTCGCCCTGCCAAAGTCAGTGCAAATCGGACTTCATGGTTCTTATTATCTACCATGGGCATTTTCTCTTTGGATGTCTGTTATCCCCTCCAATGCTCCTTATCATCTACCACATGCATTTTCAGGTCGAGTCATGAATTGATCTCAACCAATTGTGTCTGATCAGCAATCAAAATGAGGATTCCCTTACAAATATTTTTCCGGTATTAGCGGGGCATTTTAGTTATAGGATTAGTGTTCAGAAACTCCAATTTCTAAACCGAGTCTCGTTCTCTTATCAGATGTCACATATGCACTTTCATTTGATTTCTTATTATAAATAAATTTCCCCGCTACATGCTTAAAAAAACATTTTATGAATAATATTTTTTTAATGTGATATTATTTGACAGAAATGATCATACAAATTTAGAGCAAATCATTAAAGACGCCTTTACCAAAAGTGACACCTATATGAAAGCTTCGTCTTCCAGGACCGACTACAACTACAAGTGTATTTTGCACTTATACTACATTTGCTCCTAAATTGGATATTAAATGTCTAGTTTAACCAATATCTTGTAATTGCATCAATCTTACAAAAGGAAAGGAAAGGAAGTCACTTTGTTCGGTAGCGGTCTCTACTCTACTTCCTCCACCCAACAGGCCGATAGAGAAAGGAGTGGACTTGCTATAAAAACAGAGCATTACTCTGTTCTCCTAATCCATATATTGAGTACCACCGCCATGGATGACACCAGCTCAGCTCACTTCGTGGGTATGGGGAAGGAGGTGCACAAAGTCGTCCCGCCGCCTCCAAAGAGCACCTTCCAGAAGCTCAAGGGCAGGCTCAAAGAGACCTTCTCCTCCGCCGCCCCTCTCCGCCAGTTCAAGGGCCAGCCTCCGGCGAAGAAGTGGATTCTTGGGGCTCAGTACGTCTTCCCCATCCTCCAATGGGGCCGCACCTACACCCTCGCCCACTTCAAGTCCGACGTCGTCTCCGGCCTCACCATTGCCAGCCTCGCCATTCCTCAGGGGATCAGCTACGCCAAACTCGCCAATCTCGACCCCATTGTCGGACTATGTAAGTGTCTTGTATTATTAGAGAACCCATTCAACTAAAAGCTTAAACTGATAATTGAATTTGTGTGAAGACTCGAGCTTCGTGCCTCCTCTTGTCTATGCCGTTCTCGGGAGCTCGAGAGACCTCGCGGTGGGGCCTGTGTCCATTGCTTCTCTTATAATGGGATCAATGCTGAGTGAAGCTGTTTCTCCGACCAAGGACCCAACCTTGTTCCTTCAACTCGCCTTCTCAGCCACCTTCTTCGCTGGTGTCTTCCAAGCTTCTCTCGGATTTTTAAGGTAATTAACCTTTCAGTTCCATGTCTTAACACTTCCTTTTTCTGTTCACTTAATTAATTAATTAATCAATTGCAGGCTTGGGTTCATCATAGACTTTCTGTCCAAGGCTACTCTTATAGGGGTCATGGCTGGGGGCGCCCCTTTCGTGTTTTTTCTTCCATTATCGTGTCTCTTCAACAGCTGAAAGCCCTCCTTGGAATTGCACATTTCACCAAGAAAATGGGTTTGGTCCCGGTTTTGACCTCGGTCTTTCATAATACAAATGAGGTCAATCTTACAACAAGTCAAAACCAATAGTAATTGTTCATGCTTTTGATCTAAATGAACTCGGCAGGACTAATTGGTTTATACAATTTTCTGATGGTTTCATTCTTTTCTGGACAGTGGTCATGGCAAACGATCCTAATGGGCTTCTGCTTCCTTCTACTTCTTTTATTTACCAGACACGTCGTACGTTGTTTCTCTCCAAAAAAAAACAACAGTTTACTTATAGAATATGCTTTGTTTCGGTCTGTTAAATTGATTTTCCTTTTGTGGAGAAAGTAATCAATAGGACAAGACGGTGTCTATCATTCCAAGTATACACTGTCCAAACCATGTTATACTTGCCTTTTTCTGAACATAAATTGCATTAAAATTTGTACATTACTGAATTCCATGGTCTGCATGCACGCCACGTGTCCGGTTTTGCCATCATTGTTAGCAACTATTGCCGATTGGTGCTTTGTCCATCTCTGTCTCATTGATATATCTTTATAATAATTAACCTGATAACGATTTTAGTCCACCGATACTAACCTAATGTTCAGTTTAATTATATCGTCACTGTCATGGGCTAATTTCTAATTACATAAGTTTCTAGTACGTACAGCTGTGAGTCATGTTCATATGTAGCCCATGGTTTGGTCCGAGTGTGGCACACATTGAAGAACGGTAGTGTTATTGATTGAGATGTGTGCCAATGTTACAGGGCTTGAAAAGGCCAAAGCTGTTCTGGGTCTCAGCTGGAGCTCCCCTTGCATGTGTCGTCCTCTCTACCCTCCTTGTCTTCGCCTTCAAGGCTCAGAATCATGGAATCACCGTGGTAACTATTTCACGTTCCTCTTGATCACTTGGCTATTAATTACCTTAATAACTTGTTGATTAATTTGGTGCCTGTTTGTGCAGATTGGCAAGTTACCACAAGGCCTCAACCCTCTTTCATGGAACATGTTACACTTTCACGGGACCTATCTAGGACTCGTCATCAAAACTGGCCTCGTCACAGGAATCATATCCCTCACTGTGAGCTTGATTAACTAGTAGTATGATTTTACACTTAAATAATAACTTGATCATGTCATTGATTTAATTGTGATCATGAACTGCAGGAGGGCATAGCAGTGGGACGAACTTTCGCTGCTCTCAAGGACTATAAAGTTGATGGGAACAAGGAGATGCTCGCGATCGGGGTGATGAATATCGTTGGCTCCTCAACGTCTTGCTATGTTACAACCGGTATGCATCATTTAAGCAGTAATTAAAGTAAGAGATACTTTCATCTCACTACTTTACGAGTATATGAGATTCTAAAATTACCATCTTAGACTTTTTTTCCCTCTAGCTTTTCATGATTTTCTAATTTTTCTAGTTAGTATATTCGGTCCATTTACTGTTTTAGTAAAATGTTCAAAATGTCTTTAGAGGTTCAAACCCTGATGCTCGTTCTTCTTCATCATCCTTTTTTTCCTTCTTCTTCAATAACATGGTTTTAAAATTTTGACTGTTGATGAGGTGTATTATGAATTTTTTTACGTGTTTTTAGCAGAAAAGTCAATGCCTAATACTAAATTAAGACAAACGAAATTCTAAGGTAACAAGAAGAAAAAAAAGGCTTATAAGAGTAACAGTTTTGAAATAGTATAATTACAGGGTAGTGAGACGGATTATTCCTTAAAGAAGCAATGGAGCTAATGGTTGAGTTGAAAATGTATAGGTGCTTTCTCTCGGTCAGCTGTGAATCACAATGCAGGAGCAAAAACGGCAGTGTCCAATATAGTGATGTCAGTGACAGTGATGGTGACGCTCCTCTTCCTCATGCCTTTGTTCCACTACACCCCCAACGTGGTGTTGGGCGCTATTATAATCACGGCAGTGATAGGCCTCATCGATCTCCCCGCTGCTTATCTCATTTGGAAGATCGACAAGTTCGACTTCGTTGTCATGTTGTGCGCTTTCATGGGTGTTATTTTTGTCTCCGTCCAAGAAGGCCTCGCTATTGCAGTAAGTTGTCACTTCCTTATCATCTGAGATCTATTTTTTTTTTACTGAAAGGTGCAATATCATTAAAATCAGAATTGAACTACATAGACGTGCAACAGTAAACATTAACAAGAGCTAATTAAATGGTTGAATATTGTGGATGATGATCAGGTTGGGATATCGATTTTTAAGGTGTTAATGCAAATAACAAGGCCGAAAACAGCAGTGATGGGAAACATAGCAGGGACTGATATATTTAGGAACCTTCACCATTACAGGGACGCGGTGGGAGTGCCGGGTTTTCTCATACTAAGCATTGATGCTCCCATCAACTTTGCGAACACAACTTATCTCAGTGAAAGGTTGGTTAATTTATGAGTTGATAAATTCAACCACATATTATTAACACATTATTACACATATATATGTTGAGTGGTTTTGTTGTAAATGAAGGATATGGAGATGGATAGAAGAATATGAAGTGGAACAAGACTTGAAGGAACACTCCAACATTCAGTTTTTGATTTTGGACCTGTCAGGTAATTAGATAATTACTACGTACTCTCCATGATGCAAATGTTGAAGTATAAGTCCGATATTGAAAGTGTATGGACAGACTGAACACTTGATAAGCATATGAATGCCTCCACCCATAAGTTTGAGCTTTTAGGTTGGATTGAACGTTTACAGCAAATGTAGGTCATAATTAAGAAGAAATGCTGTGTATGCTTGCAGGTGTGAGTGGCATAGACACAAGTGGAGTGTGTCTGTTTAAGGATTTGAGGAAAGCAATGGAAAAGAAGGGTATTGAGGCAAGTGTGTGTATATATATATAGACACACATTTATGTGATTGTTTTGGTTGGGGACTTATAACTAAATATATGGTTGATATGTGTATATATAACAGTTGGTGTTGGTGAATCCTATTGGTGAGGTGATGGAGAAATTGGAGCGAGCAGATGAAGCTCGGGAGTTTATGAAACCGGAAAGCTTATACCTGACAGTTGGAGAGGCCGTAGCTACACTGTCGTCAGGAATCAAGGCCTCGGCGCCGACTGATCAAGTATAACCAAGCTACGGTTGAGCCTGCTAATTCTGACATTATGGAGATGTTCCGTACAGAAGCATTATGATAATATATAGTTGATATTTTCTTGCTTCTTTCTCATGTTTTATCCTCCAGCCCTGAACAAGTTCAATATGGACAAACTTTTCATGCATGCATTATGCATATATATATTTGACACAAATTTGGCTTCACTATTACATCTCGATACCTTATAAATCTGAAGAGGCTTCGAATTCAGATTTTGAAGAAATTTAGGTAACTAGCTCACTTAGTAGAAGGTGTTGGAAAGTTTTATGCTGTTCGTTAAGATTTGTAGTACCAATGTGTGGAATGTTATTTGTTAAACCATAATAATATAAGTCTAATATATGATAATGAGCCATTGGTAAACAAGTCAAGATGGCCGAGTTGTGCTAAGGCGCCAGTTTCAGGTACTGGTCCGAAAGGGCGTGGGTTCAAATCCCACTCTTTACAAGTTTTTTCTTCAATTTCTTGTGAGAGTTCAAATCCCTTGGTTTTTTCTTCTATTTTATGTTCTTTCTTCCGTGTCACGGTCAATGTTAGGTTGGGTGGCTCTCGAACTCATTTTTCCTACCACTTTTTCACATCATATTAACAACTATCCTAACAATGTCTCCCATTCATTCCCGATTAACAATTTTTTGAACTAATGCCCGAGAATGTCAGGTAACTAATATTTTGTAAGACTTATTTCATCTCACAAGTAAGAATAGGTAACACCTACGGCTAAGACTAATGAAATATGCATTTGAGTTAATGTGACGGACACATGATATATAATAACTTCTAAAAGTTACAAATATCAAAATAAAATAAACTATGAAACCATTTTAGGTCCACAACCTCTTTGGATATGAAGAGCTACTTGCTTGTCGATATCACTAAATTCAGCCGATGATCGGTTCCAATTCCAATTGTTCAACTTCATCTTTGATTGCTCCAGTCATGCTCAACTTTTTTGTCTTCCCAACTTCAGATCCGAACAACTCCATCTCCAGTCACTTGCTCTAGATCCGACCATCTAGCTTTGCACTATTGTCGTCGTACATACTGACCAGATCCGTAACACTGACCATGCGAAACAGGAAGAACACCATCCGACCACTCAAAAGATAAAGAAGATTATCCAGTTCAAACCACTCGCTTCGGATTTGATCACTCCAATTACAAAATATAGATCCACCACCGAGCTTCCACGTCGTCAATTTGCACACCAACTATACCCACTATGCTTACCCACGAAAGGGGAAGAAGACATGTGAAATCCACGTCCCATTAGCTCAATGTTCAGGAGACTCCCGAGCATATGTAATAAACACTGTACTTTTTCATGTAAAAAGAATATATATAGACGTGTTTTTAATATTTCACAACACTTTTACTACCGTTGTAAGTAACAATATTTGATTTTGTATCTCTGGTAATGACATGATATAAATTTGAAACACCCTACAACACCTTAAACTAGTCTCATAACACCGGTTTTTATGTTTCCAAAGAAAATAGACATAATTTTGGAGACTGCAAATACAGTTGTACACTTTTTTGTGTACAAAATAGAATGACACATTTGACATATAAAAGAGTGGTAAATAAATGAGAATGAAGTAACGTAGGAATAAGTGGAAGGGGTCGTTGAGTTGAACCAGAGATTTCAGATTTGGAGAAGAAACAGAGCTCGGATAGGGATGGCGACCACCACCTCTACCTCTAACTACCAGAAATACGGCGTGCCCTTGTACGGAGCTTCCTGGGTTCCCTACTCCCACATTCGATCCGGATCCACCCATCAATCTGCTCCCGACGAATCATCGCCTCCTCCTCAACTCTCCGCCTCCTCCAGTTATCTTGTCTTCGCCGGAGGCGGCGGCGAAGGCCGCAGCGGGATTCCCAACGCCGTCATGCTCGCCCATTTTGACTTCGCCTCCAATTCTCTCTCTGATCAACCCGTAAGTTCAAATCGTCATCCTCTTCATGCCAATTTAGGTATCAGTTTTTCTTCAGAAATCGTAGTAGTATGCATGTTCACGTCACCATATGTGTTGCGGTCACTGATGTCTTGGAAATACCAATTTAATTGCCGTATCAATGTGCTATAGAGGAAATGTTACATTTGTGTTTGAACTATTTTTTTTCTTCTGATTATTCAGCATTGATTAATTAATTTGTTCTCCTTATAAAATTCATATTCTTACCTCTTTGGTTTCATATACTTGCTAAGATAGCTTGTTTGTTTGTAATTTTAGTTAATCTGAGCTGGAATTTATGTTTATGATTCTATTGTAAATTGTTTCAGCTGGTTAAGGTTGGGACAGGTTCTGATTTGCCTTACAGATTAGTTGTACATCCGGGTAAAGATGGTGTCATTTGTGGGATGTCAGATGGTTGCAGGTATTTATTCTGTGCGTATATATTTTTTCTCTGCTCATTATCGAGATCGATTTTGAATATTCTGTTCTTTTGATGTTTGAAAGTGTTTTTCTGAGAAATCTGCCTTAGCTTTGTTATCAGCCCTCATTGATATGTAGAATACATGATCTTGAGCTATCCTCGGGTTTTTCAAGTTGCTCCGTATCCACAAAGTGTTTACCTTGTTTCCTTTCCTTTTTCTTAAGGTTCATCTGTTAGATTTAACCCCTCATCATCTAAACTAAGCTCCACCGACCAAAAAGCAACACCGGTTGCTTTCTTCTCACTGCCTGATTTTGTGTATTTTCCCGCTTAATGGGGAGTGTATATGTGCAAGGTTAAAATCTAAATGAATGACTATTGTTTCCCCAAATATCATTGTGCTTTTTTTCCTTGCTCTCTTACTTCGTTAAAATATTTTTGTTAAATGATACCATACAATGCAAGAAATAACACAAATTTGTTAAATATATACTGATTACTTGAGACATTCTATCATCAGTTGTTCACACTAATCCAGGTCCTTAAGCGATTTCAAGTAATGCTTACGAGAATAGGTGGATTGTGCGCATAGGTGATAATAGTTGATTCATTATTCTCTCTGGGGCAGATTGTTTGAATGGGATGAAGTCAAGAGTAATGAAGACCATAAACTAGGTTTAAACGTATCAGACAATTTGCTTATCAAGTTGGAAGGAATTGGGCAACAGAAATCGTTGGCATTTAACAAAGAGGGTTCTCTACTTGCAGCTGGTGGGGAGGTAGGGATTATGCTTTGCATTTACATTTTGTTTTAGATTTTAACACAGCTGTTGTATGACATAAGTATTGTAAATGGAGCATCTAAATAGATCTCTGACTTTTTTTCCTGTATATGTGTGTAACTCAAACGGGTAATACACTCCTCATTTGATACATAAAAGTCTTTATGGTTGAAAATTTCTTCGTGGTTATAATATGAAATTGCATTAATAGGTGATACTTTTTGACACTTGATTTTACCAATGCATTAGCATTTGCAAATCTGTTGTTTGTTTGACATGTATAACTCTTATACGAGAATTTTGATCTATATCTTTCTATAAGTTTGTGAAGGTACCACTAGCTGTATATGCTAGTGGGTATCCTTTCCCTCTTATAGGGTAGATCTTCATCCAAGCTTTCCAGGAAGGAACCACATTAGCATAGTGGTAAAAACTGATTTAGTCGAAAGTTGTAGTAGCTACATGAATAAAGACAGAGAGACTCCAGGGCAGTGCGTTTCGCAGAAATAGTTCTGTATAACTCGAATGACCATACACCACATAGATAGAGTTGATTACTGTTTTCTTCTTTACTTAACTTCACTTTTATCTGCTGCATACTCTGAAACTAATTATGGACATTTTATGTTGTTTTTGCATATGTATAGAAGTTAAGTCAAAATTCCTCTTTGTTTAGTTTAATATGCCTCTTTCTTTCTGTCAGATTCTCAAACTTCATTTTTTTCAACCATGTCTTTTTGAGTTAATTAAAAGGTACAAAAAGTTTGTTGGATTTAACTGGTCCCATGTGAATATGAAACTTGGGTTTTTGTGCAGTACAGGATGGAAGTTTGAGAGTCTTCAAATGGCGTGACATGGAAATGATAATCCATGACTCTAATGCAGCTGGGAAGGACTTAGATTTCAGGTTTGTAATGACATCATTAATTAATAAAAGTATCTCTGACCCTTGAAGGCGATTAAAAGAAGTGCACTAAAAAGAGTCTACTTAAGCTGAGAGCTTTGTTTGGTTATCATGCAGCTCTGATGGCAAATTTCTGGTCTCTTTGGGAGCAAGTGGTCCTTGTAGGGTCTGGGATGTAAATTCTACAACAGTTGTAGCTTCTCTTGCCAAGGAAAATGTGAGCAGTGGATTGGATTTTTTTTCGTATATGAAGCATTATTATCTTATATTTTTCGGAGGATTGCAAGAATATCTTACTAGAAGTATTAGCTCACACGGAGATCTAGGTTGATTGATGAATTGCGTATTGTTGAACATTAGCATGAACAAATCAGTTCGAATTAGTAAATGTTACAGCCATCTGATTTCGTCCCATTTTGTGATTTAATTGAATAGATTATTTAGTTTATTTCACACGTGGAAGAAATAGAAATTATAATTTTTAGTTAAATTATTTCACTATATTAGCTTAATTAGTTATTCTGGACGGGCTTTCAACTAATGGGAACTTTTATATTACCTCCAGGGTGAGGTTTTTGGGTTTTGCCGATTTTCTCCTGACAGTCAGAATCAGGTGCTATATGTTACTGCAATGAAAGGTGTGTGTTTACCATTGAAAGCTATCCTCCCTTTTCCTGATAAAGCTTCCCTCTTAACTTCCATATGTCTTTTAACTTTTAAGCTAACCGTTACAAATATACCATAGGTGAAAATGTATGTATTGTAACGTGGAACACTACCTCATGGAAGAGAATTAGCTCAACAAAAGTGGTCCGCGACCCAGTTTCTGCCTTCAATATTTCAGATGATGGGAAGCTCCTTGCAATGTATACATTCTTCTCTTAGTTTAAGTGTTGTTGACATTGTTTCTTTTGTGTTACTTGAAAGATGGAGCGTTCATATCATGAATAATGTTTCCTCCTCTGATATGTCCCTATTAGAGAGTGTCTCTTGTTTTGGAGAATTAGTTCTTTGCCCAACTTTCAATGGAAAGCACTGGCAAATCTTGGTTTATCACTCCCTCTAGTCCAAAATAAGTTTCCTACTTCTCAGAATTGGATATTCCAAAATAAGTCAACTTTCCTTTGAGGAAGTAGATTATGCTTGTATTACCACCATGAGGGTGTTTTAGCAAGGGAAGCAGATGGGTGCAGAGGGAAAGTAGATCACTGACTTCACTAATCCTTAACTTTTGACACTTATGAATATCCTGGAAGAGAGTTATGTTGACTTTTTATAGCTTCCAGTGACACGTATTTTTAAAGTGACTATTTATTGTCATTGTCTAGACGACCTTTTAAGTGTTCGTTTTTCTAAGTAATGGGACAGATGTCTTTCAGGGTGTTCCATATTTGTGGTTGCTATTTCTTCATTTATTGACATTTGATTGCCCGCCAATTTGACAAATTATGTCTCATTGACATTTGATTTTTAAAATGACTACTTATTAAGTTATTGTCATTGTCATTGTCTAGATGACCCTTTTTTAGTGTTAGTTACTTTTTAAGTGATAGGGCAGATGTCTTTGATGGTGTTCCATATTTATAGTTTCCATTTCTTTATGTATTTACATTATATTATCTGCCAGTTTAACATAGCATGTCTCATCGAGAAGCTGTGAAGCTATAAGCAAGCCTCTGCTCTGTGTAAGCACTTTTCTTTGTTTACTTTGTGCTTGGTTTTAATGCAGTGGGACAGTTCAAGGAGATATTTGGGTTGTAAACTCAAAAATGCAGGTTCAAATGATTGTCAGAAAAGCCCATCTTGTCATAGTAACTGCCCTAACATTCTCACATGATTCGAGGTTGTAAACCTACTTATCCACCATACTATTCCGTGTTCAGTTACACTTTTCTTGCATGATTAGTCTTCCAACAAACATTAATATTGAAGCTTTTTTTATGGGTCCAGGGCCTTGGCATCTGTATCCTTGGATTCCAGTGCAAGAGTGACAATAATTGAATGCAAGAAGAAAAATGGTAATTATCTCCCTTGCCGTCTTGCTCCATTACCTATTTATCGTTGGCTATGGATAATTATAAGTTGCCTTAGCACCTCTAAGCCTGTTACAAACTTAATACTTAACCTGACATGTATATGGAGGCTATCTGGCTGTAAGAAGGGTCAAATACACTAGAGGATGTAGGAAGAAACGTTATGGGCCTACCTTTGACAGAAGAAAAAGTAGAATATAATAGTGTCCCAAACTTACTTGCTTTCTGTTTATGGCGGGTCACTTATTTCGGTACCTACCTGTTAAATTATAAACGAGACTAGTCTCGTACCCAATGTTTGCTTGGGTGTACCTGGCTCGCCTTAATCTGAAGACTTAATTTCCCATGTAGTCTGTCATGTAATATATCTTGAGGATGAAAAACTCGTCATAATTATGGTTTGTTTTGCAGGAGGAATAAACTTGTTGATTGTCATACTTTTCATCCTCCTTGCTGTTGCTGCATTTTTAGTGAAGCCTGCTTACTAGAGCTTAATGTATTACACTTTAAAATGTCTAATTTAGTTCAACTCCATTTGAGTTTGAGATGTGTGAATGTCTTCAAGCATGCCCAGTTTGGCCACAGTTATACTTGTTTTGTACATACTGGAGCTATGAATATAATTCTGCATTATATTCTATTGGTTTTATTTAATTTGGTTTCAGTAGAATTAATATACACCCTCTTCAAAAGTTGGGAAAGTGAAGAAAATGACAATCTTTATTTTGAAGTTTTCTTGGAAGAGTTAACCTAATTTTTATATGTCGCTTGAATCCTGACAACGAAGTCATAGATCTAAGCATTTATTTGGCCGAGTAATCTCAGGTACCATATTAGAAGTTGCTTAGAACAATGCAAGGTTTGTAGGTAAAGCCTAGAAACATCTCAACCAGTACATAGATCTAATCACCAACCAAATAAATCATACTTACCCCTAGACGTTCAAAGGTTGGGCCCTTGATCTTCTCATAGCTCAAAGTAGCCCCTTTTATGTTTCATATTTTGGGTTGTATAACTAAAGACATTTTGGGTATCTCCGAAAAAGTGAACGTAAATGGATGAAAAAATTAGACGGAATGGACTAATCGTTAATAAACGAAATATGAGGGTATGCATCGATTATAAAAATATATGAGTGTAGGCATCCCACAATCGGGTGTACTTGAAGATAGGTTAAAATAATTTTCCCCACATTCAATAGTCATCCTCACCTTTGCCAGATACAGAAGATCCAAGTTCTTAGCCAATAACATAATTTTCATACGCAACCCCGAAAAATTAACATTGCCTCTAACAGCACTGATGTAATTGTTCAGTACCTTATAACATGTTAGGTTCACAGTGAATAATCAAATAAGCTGCATGATTAAAACTGCATATGAGCAGGGTCAAAGAAAGTGTTATTAACAGCTTATAACTTCTGCACTAGTACTGGATCCACAATGGAGTGTTATTTTCGGCGTCGAAAGAAAGCAAAAAAAATGAAAAAACTGACATTTTGCTCTCCTTTGGTCTATCAATTCCTCGACGTCGTGTCTCTCCTCCAACCCCTCAACGAATCTTCTCCTTACACCGTATTGATTTTGGTCACATTCAACACTGTAGAATTTGCCCCTCAAATATAAATGACAAAAATTAATCAAAAAATGAAATAATACAAAAAGTGGTTGTCCAGGAGGAGTGGGCTCTACAGGTTTTGATGGGCCCGACAGGAACCGACCCATTGTCCACCCACCGAAGAGAGCGGGAGATTATCGCTGCTCTGTGAAGCCAGCCTGACGCAGTGCTCTCCTCTCTAAGGGCCGGGAGATCCGAGCCTTCGCACGAAACCCACGGCCCAACTCCCAACTTGGATCGGATGGGCCAGTATAGACCGTTAAGGCCCAACCAGTAAAGCCAAGACCATGTCCAACCACAATAAAGCCCCGCTCGGTTACAAGCTCACGCTACTGAGCTCGGCGGTGTCCATCTGCGATCATTTGATTTATAAACGTGATGTGCTTTTCACACTTGCCCGATGTGGGATCTTGTATCTTTTGAAGTTCATTTCATCATTTTTGTGCAGTTCATGCTCTTTTATTTTGCAATTTTGTTTATAAAATGTTGACAATATTCACGAAATTGTGCTTACACACTTTTTTATCGACAAAGTGCAAGTCATTCAATTATAAGTTTATTTGAGTTCTTAAAATTATGTTGTTGTTTTGATATAAAAACATATATGTTTCATGTTTGCACTAGTAACGAGAGTTATAGAATTCTGAATCATGACAAGGTGCCTCTCCAACGTTGGCATCTGCCTCATTAACTTGGATGACAAGGCGATTTGATTTTCTCTTCTTCTTGGATTTTATCCGTTAGCTAATCGGGTTCTGAACAACGGTTCTCAAATGGGTTTCGGATCATTTTCACATTCATTACAATAAAAAAGGGGTATGATTTGATATAGGCCAGATGGAACATGTTTCTCTTTCGCCATTGGTTGGGTGAAATATTGAGTGACCGGTTATTTTTTGAACATAAAGATTCATTAGCGATTAACAAATCTTACAAACCAAACAACATGAGCGTTACATCCGTCAGGCGTTCTCGAAATCCGAGGGACAACTAGCGAGATAAATAGCTCCCGACAAGGGCGACGCGGCGCCTGGATAAACAAGTACTAGATTGTTCTTTCTTCTCGACGGTCCGAACAGATCCGCCGATAGAGAGACCCAAATAATAACCCCACCAATGATGGTAACCACACCTACCGGAGATCCGC
>JAYMSV010001056.1:0-14035 GCA_036897745.1 Erodium moschatum | reverse complement strand
GATCACAAGATGAACATCGTAGGCAGTTGTTGGGCACCATCCACAGACATAGAAGAGGAAGAAGACTTCGATGGGGTAGAAGTGAGGCACGGGGAGTGGCCTTGCGGGTCGCCAAGGCATCTCGGGGTGTTTCTGAGGAGCTAGACCCCGAACCCTGTGAGTCAGCTGCCTCCCGACTCCCAGTCTGCTCCTTTCCCTAGCATACTCCTTGGTCGACTGCTACGACATAACAGTACCGGATAAGTCGAAACAGAGAAAGTACAAATGATTCATCGTATTTCGCAAGTCAAAATAGGGACCCACCCCCTTGTTTCTCCCTAGGTCACACCGGGTACTTAAATATAGGATAGTGTCTCGTTCGTTTCTGAGACTGTATCTCATCTTGTTTAGTTCATTTTCACGTATGTACGATCTTTACAACCTCTTTCTTTCGGATCAATAAAATTTCAGTTCGTGTGTTAAAAAAAAACTAATTAATCTAGTTTTTAACTAAAAGATATACACACCACACTTAATTCCAAGATTTACATATCTTAATTTGAAAAATATCATTACTGGTGACAAATTCTTTAATTTGTATTAAATTTTCTCCATTCTTAAAAAAAAAAAAGTTTTTTCATCTTATTAACAGCCGTAGTTATTTTATTTTAATTCTTAATTAAAAATGATTAAATTAAATTAAACTCCAAATGTTACAACATTTTAACCAATAATCTCATAATTGCTTTTATTTTCTTCCAAACATCATTTTTTATGAACTCAACTGTCAGCCATATTGTTATGACAGCATTGGGGAATTTTCTTCCCTAACATTTATATTTCATAGAAAAGTATTATTGTATGTGATAATATTAAATATGACTCATCCTTTTCATTGCTTCCAGTTGTCACTTTTAAACACATAATAAAGTTATTAAATAATAATAATAATAATAAAAATGAGCCTACCAAAATGATGTATGACAACTGTGTTACATTTCCTTTTCAATTACTTCAAAGTAAACAATCTCCAGACAGGTCAAAGACAGCACAAACCCTGAGAACACCAGCATCTTTCTGTGACTCAATATTTGAACAATTCAACAAAGACAGGTTCACATTTCTCAAAACATGAGCATCTACAACTTATTGAGCAATACAGTTGAATTTTAACTACCAGTCTCAGTTTCTCATCTCAAACCAACAAACAAAACAGCCTTTTCAACCGATTTACCTAACCTTAACGGAATCAGTAGACTTCGACGTGCCACTGCTTGTTCTTCTTGAGCTGAGAGAGCTTCTCTTCCCATTTCTCCCCTCGCTCTTCCGCCACCCTCTTCAGCGTGTCCTGAATCCCAGGCATCATTCCCTTTAGCCCACAGAAATAGATGTGGGCCCCGCCATCCAGTAATTTGAATATCTCATCGCTGTATTCTTCGATCTTATCCTGAACGTACATCTTGCCTCCAGTCTTGTTCTTTTGTTCCCTGCTCAAGGCTTTGTCGTACCTGAAGTTATCGGGGTGATCTTTGAGGTACTTGGAGAACTCATCATCGTAGAGGAGGCTGTCGGTGTTGGCCACCCCGAGGAACAGCCATGCAAGGCCTTGGAATTTGAATGTAGGGACCGATTCCATGAACATCCGGCGGAGATAGCCTCTGTATGGGGCCACTCCGGTGCCTGTAGCTATCATTATGTGAGTGGCTTTTGGGTCATCTTCTGGCAAAAGCATTATCTTCCCGGAGGGTCCTGCCAAAATGTAAATGTTCAACTTCAGTAAAAATAAGATGTTGGGGAGATATAAATGTTCAACTTCAGTAAAAATAAGATGTTGAGGACCAACAAACTTATTAATAAGTTCATGATATACAAATTGTCCAACAAACTTGACCCAAAAAACTAGCTTTTCGGGTCATGAGTCCAAGTTGTATATCAACAGTTCCTTTATCTCATATTTATTTGATGTGGGTCTGAATGCCTAAACACATGGGGGGCCAATTAAAAGAAGCTGATTAGATTTAGATTCTATGTGAAGAATTATTGTGGAACGGAGTAACAAAAAAAATTTATCAGCGAAAAAGTGAGGAAACCCTACTCTAGCCTAGTGTAATTCCTAACCTAACCTCCACCCTCACCTGCTCCCAAACAGATGTACCCACCGGATTCGAACCTTTGGCCTCAAGAAGGTGAGAGAGCTTTCTGACCACCAGGCCAACCCAAGTGGGCAGAACGGAGTAACAAATTAACCATAAAGTTAAGCAAATTACAAAGAAATTGATTCAGATTACAAAGGATGCCCCAAGAAATGCATTCTCTTACCTGCTATCTGGACTTTATCTCCAGGCTTTGCATCACACAAGAAGTTGCTGCAAATACCATTTTTGGAAGGATCCTCCTTTCCCGTCTCGGGATCATAATAAACAGCACGACGGACACACAGGCTCGTCGTCTTGCCATCAAAAGAGTCTCCATACCGTGTGGATGCAATTGAGTAAAGGCGCACATTGTGAGGTGCACCTGGTTTCTTTGGGTTTTCACCCTGTGAAGCAATGATGTAGTTATTTAACGATATAGAATATAGGGTTAATTCCATATAGCTATTGTGTACTATATGTATTTTGCACATAACTATCCCTAACTTTAAACTTTTACATCCAACTACCAAAACTTTCAAAAAATCACACAGCATTTATGCCAGAAATGGCGGAAAGGCCCTTCACCTTAATCTCAAAAATTACCATTTTTAATCTTTTTAATAGTTTTATCTATTAAGGACTCTTTGGATTTTTGAGACTAAAGTCAAGGGTATGCTTGTTATTTCAGACAAAAAAGAGCTACATGTAACTTTTTGAATGTTTAGGTAGCCGGATGTAAGTGTTTAAAGTTGGGGGGTAGTTATGTAGAAAAGACGTACAGTACGCAACAGATATCTGCAATTAACCCTAGAACGTAAATTGGCAGAAAAGTGAAAAAGTTAAACAACGCAGTATATAAGAAATAGGAGTTGAAAAGATTGAGACTTACAGGAGGAATCACACCGTAACTCTGTCCTTCCCAGTAGGGAACATTACCACCATGGTCAATGACAATGTGGCAAGTCTCTCCCGGAGCTTTTGGCCCCACGATTCTCTCAACAGAAGTGATAGTTGCTATGTAGGGTTCCTTGTTCTTGTACAAATGTAGCGGTGGCTCCTTGGCTTTCTCAAGTTCTACAGGTGAAACTGCAACCTTGTGGCTGCTTGCTTGTTGCACTGACATGCATTTCACACGTTGACTTATTGACTGAGTGTTTTTGGTTCTCAAGTCTAAAGTAATTGTAGGAGCCCATGATTTAGCGATAAAGTTAACACTGGACGTCTGCATAGAGTACAAAAGTTTTGCACTGAGAACTAGTCAATTAAAAATATGTCACTAGCAATCAAGCTTGTGAAGATATCTTCTTCACTAACAATGATTATGTACTTTTAGTTAAATGTTCACATAAATATATTACTGAACAGCTCAATTACAAATCAATGTAATCAGAAAGAAGAAAATTCAAAAATACCGCCCATGTGCATATTAGTTTTGATTTGAAGATACTGAACATCCCCTATGACCACTAGATTTGTGCATGGATATTCAGAACCGAGCATATAAGAATAGAAGGACAAATGAAGAACAAAAGACTCAGCAGGGCTGTACAAAGACAATAAATTCAAGCACAATAAACCTATACGGTACTCTAACAGAGATTAGGAGGTGTGTTGCAGCAGTTAGCATTCCATTTAGACTAAATGTAAGTTGTCCAAAACATCTGCATAGAAGAACATGCACGATAAAATAACCAGTAACAAATATTGAGACCTCAATGAATTGGCATTAGAGCACCTGCAATCGGGGGCGATCTGCACGGGCTAATCGGTGGAAAAACTCAAACTAAGCATGCTAATTTTGATACTACAGACTGGTAAACAATAATTAAGCAATAACCAAGGCCATTATATGATAAATTCCGGGGCACTAAAATACTGAGAATGAGTTAATTAACCTTAAGAACAGATCTCCTTTGTGAGGATTCACTCCTAACTGGACCTGCTAGAGATACCTGCACCCACCATGATAGGCAGAAGTTGATGATATACTTAAATCACTTAAAACACAAAAGAAAGCTTAGAAACAGTAGCCCTTTGTTTAGTTTCCGAGAAAAAGAAACGAACAAAAATCCAAGCTTTGAATCTGAAACAGTGGCTTTTAAAATTGATGCTTGCTATAGTTATTTGCACTGCAGAACAAACAATGATATTGTTCTTCTGGTAAACAAACACAACGATGTCCAAAATCATAACAAAATCATGTTGAATCTCACTTAAGAAAAGCATAGCAAGACAAATGAGTTCTTACCAAAGGGTATGAACGATTAAGTTTCCGACAACACGCCCATCATCAGTGTTCATGCAAGGTCTATATGTGTTCAAGATTCTTGCAGTGCTTATGTCTTTAAAAAGGAAAAACAAAATGTAGATCAACGAGTTATTTAGAGAGAAATCCTCAGCCAAAGCATAAAAAGGCTGATCATTTACCAATTCCATGCTGCATGTGTAGTCAGACATCCTCTCATCATAGCAACTTCGGACTCCTGAGATACACTATAATTATCTGATGATATACACTGAAATGGCAGAGAAACTAAACTACATTAACACAATCACTCACAGATTATGGTTGAATAAAAACATATGAGAAACAGCATTGATGCATAAACCAAACCATTCAAAAGATAGGAAACCACAAAAATTAGAATCCAAGATGCAGCAAGAGATAGAATCGAAAAGAGGAAAGGGTATGAGAAATTGACCTCCACATCAGCTGGCTGGAAGTACATGAAGAGGTTATAACCCACCATGATCCCAATTGAGGTTCCGAATCGAAATCAATCTCAGATATCCTCTCAAAACACCAAAACCAAAATCAAAACAGCAAGCAAGAATAAAAATCAACAAATTCACAAAAAAATGAAAGGAAGGACCCGAATAAAATTACAGTACAATGAAAAAGGTTGAGCGATTTGGTTCCCTATCTCGCCCAATTAGACTATCTTTTATCCAGTAGGGAACCATCATTTTTATATCTGGTAGTGTGTTTCATTCCAGAAAATGGTCGAGCTTGGTGGCACTGGAATGAAACACACTACCGGCAAAGATGGATTTAGAAGAAAGCTAATCCGAAGTTCTCATATCGTTAAAGCTCAGTTTTCAAATAATTTTTGTCATTTCATCCAAATTTGGACACCTATACACAACCCATATAACGGTCAAATAAATGATTATATTAATATGTATGTTGATGATTGTCTGGGGAAATACAAGAGAAGGCCAAGGTGCTTATATCAGTAATCTGAAGTATATTAGAACCTACTCATGTTCTTGGTGTGTGTGGGTGGTGCAACGGGCAAAACAAGACAACTTCGATCTTCATGTTGCTTTAAGGCATTTGTGTTAATAGGTGATACGAGCAGAAGCAAACAAGTATGGTTTCTTGTCTTAGTCTCTTGCAGGACTTGTTCAGACGATGGCAAAAGAGATCATGCACGCCAGCTCAATTCTGCTGCGATCTGGCAAAGAAGATAGTGGTGAGAACAATTGCTTCAGATTGTTGAGCCATCAAAACCCAATGTCAACAACTGCTTTAGTGCTGAAGTAATTTCTTACATCATTCCATATTCTCTCTCAACCACCCTAAATGTCAACTTTAGGCGACTCCGCAAATTTCTGAGGATATTTCTTGTAAGCCTTTTCAGCCATGCAATTCCAAAGAGTACACGTACCTGACATCCCTTTGCTTTTGAGTGTAAATCCTCAATTTGGTATCTCAGGTGGAGCTGCATTATGATGAAGAAAAAATATTACTCACTTTACATATGTGAAAGGGTTCAAACATCACAAACAAGGTTGAATCCATACACTAGAATAATCATCGAGTGGAACTCCATGGAATGACATGATCTCTTCAAAAAGCCAACCATTTTTTATCAGAAAGTGGAGATCTTTGCTGAGTACTTGTAACCTCTCCTCTATATACAGAAATCCGTTTATCAAGTCTGTAACATATTTGCCTCCGTAGCAAATCCGCTTATAAAGAGACCAAAGGGAGATTTATAGAGAGGACTTACACGAATAGAAAAATCAGATGAATAGACCTCAGACATGGTGACATAGCCATCTACAAGGACCAATAAAGATCCACTTTCTTCAATTTGTAGACCTTTAGCTTCATAATCTTCTTCAGTATGGAGGATTCCAGCTCCAAATTCATATTCAGTTTGGAGGCTTCTAGCATCAGACTCTTCTTCCGCTAACAGGACCTTTTGCTCAGAAGTCAAAAGCTTTCCACAGAGCCAGGATTGTCCTACAAAGCACCATTAAATATTCAAACCATAAAGATGTACTATTTTTGTTTTCAGAAAATTGATTTCTGCGTGTCCCTAAAGATGCATTGTCAAGAGGACCGTCAAAATCATAAATTTCCACATCCACCACAGAAAGAGGGTCCTCCATTGTATCAAATTCAAATATCCCTGTAAATACTAACATTTTACTTAGAAAATTATTCAGATCAAAAGTTAATACTCTTAGTCCCAAAACAAGTGTCTACTTCCCTGAATTGGATGTCCAAAAATGTGTCTCGTTTCTATTTAAGTCCAGCTTTATACTCTATCTCATTTCTATTCCCATGAGGTGTGAGTTAACTATCAGGCAGGGACCTCTACATGCAATAAACATGACATGAACATAGGTATATCCACAATAAATGGGAGTTTAGTCAACATTAAACAAGTTACACCCAAATCTTGTTAATAAGCTGTAACTGGAGCCACACGCCACTACAAAATTAAGGAAACAACAGCTTAAGTCATAGCCTAGTAACCCTACTCTAGATGTGGGAGCATTGACTGGCAGGTACACCTTGAGTTCTCTTTCTTAACAATGAACTTTACATGTGATAGTATTATGTGAACAAAAATCCCAGGCTAAAAAGAAAGAAAGGCTCAATCTGTTTGATGGTGTATTCAAGGTGTTTACAAATTATGAGTCTTGAGAATAAATTCAAATGACACTTATTTCTTATGCTTACTTGAAAAACTTATGTAACAGCTAGAGATCGTGCGGTTTATGGTATCAAGTGGAACTTGAAAAACGTAGATGGACCAGAAGTTGTACAGGTATGATATACATATGTGATTTGTCTTTGTCAATTTCTACCTGCCAATTGACAGGGTTGTCTACATTACAACTCTAGCATTAAACAGATTTCAGCAAGAAATGAGTTAAAAGATATAAAAAGATGCATGTAGAGGACTGTTTCTTTGAGAGCTTTTTATAACGCCTTGAGTTAAAAGACGAAAAAAAAAACTCATTTTCACCATGTCATGTCCGTTTATTTGTTCATCTACCATGTCTTTACTGTTTATTCAGAAACCCCAACTAACTGAAAGAAGTTTTTTTCCCACCAGTGTTTAAATGGTATATTTTGCTGGAAAACTTTTGTGGAACACGATATCATCTGCGAATAAGAAATGCAAGCAACAACATGCATACAAAATCTCACAATCCAATCCAAATTGCAAAATCAGTCAAATAAATACAACCTCAGTGTTGTAAAATACAACCTCTGAATCGTCCGAAGGCCGTAAGAAAGGATACTGCTCCTTGACACCAGAGATAGCAGCAGGTAATAAGGAGCTCAACTGAATACAGTGAAGACCATTACCAGTTTCCCGAGACGCTCAAATTTGCCTCATTTATCACCAAACCTTTGATATTAAATATCTGTAATTGAGAAAACAAAATCCTAGAAAGTTGATTATCTACCTGAAACCCTAATTGAGAAGAGAGGAGAAACGAAATTACCTCAGAGATCATTCTCGAGGCAATTGAGGTCCCACAATGTTTGAGCAACACCTTAGTTGACTGAAGTTCAAGTTTATCCTCATGGTTAAGATCTGTCTAGAAAATATTACTGTAACTATTAAAGCTATTGTGGGTTCAACTATCTGATAGGTTGGGTTGGTGAGTAAATGGAAGAAAATCAAATGTCAAAATCTTATTTTTAGGTTGCCAATAAGTATCTTTGCTCCGTTCATTCAAACACTTCAGCAGATCCATTAAGTTCTCAAATGCAAAATCAATCACAAAGCCTCAAAAACAGTTATTGCCATTTCAGTAGTGGAAGACAACCTATTTCAGTAGTAGAAGACAACCTCAATGGTTTAAGGACAAATCACACAAGCACATTCTCATTCATTTCAAAGAAACCTCTAACAGGAGCAACTGAACAAAGCCATAAGAAACAGTAAATTAAAGATCTTGATCATGACTTACTTGATAAGGAATTGAGCACTAAAGAGTAAAGAGTGAAGAGATAAAAATGGGAACCTAGTTCCTCAGTTCCAACATCATCTCATCATTACAAAAATTCAAATGAGGGAGAAACTTACACAGAAAGACTACCTACCGTTGTCTCAGTTCTCAACCTCTAGCCAATTGATTCACATCAATTTTTGCCTTAGCTCACTGAAACCCCAGAAACAGTGGTTGATCAGGTAATGGACAATAGCAATACAGAATAAGAATGAAAACCCCACATCATAATTACATAAGGAACTATCTCTTGTAAATATCTAAAACATCATTTATTTGAATTCTAAAACCAAATCATTTATGCCCACCTAAGTTATCTTTTTACTATTTAGAAATAATGAGAAATCCAACATGAGAATTAGAACCTATATCACAGTAAAAGTATTACAAAATAGAGTGTTAGATTTACAAAATGTGTTTGATGAAGACAAGAAATATGCAAACCTGAGCCATGAAAGCATCATTTGGAGGCTTCTTAACGGTTGAGGACCGTGAGGTGGAACTATCATCTAGAAGTTGTCTTCAAACAATCTGTGGACATAAAATGGGTTTTAGATTTTCAAGAATGAACATGTACTGTGCTACTGATTCACAAGCACGCACACACACATTCAGATCCTTCATGTCTCCTATAGACAATATAAAAGCAAAGCAGCGAAAATAATGCAAAGTTCAGTTCCGGGTCAAGAAAAACACATTCGCAACACAGGAGAGAAAATTAGAGACAGTTGATGCACTCCCTTTTTTAAGCAATTAGTAAAGCAATACTTTCCACGTCAAAAACACACTAATCTAAATTACATATATACATGCCAACACCGCCTCAATTCCTCTAAAAAGTGTATAACAATTTGCAAAGCTTATTGTAAAGGCTTTTTAGTTAGAACCCATTTGCAAATTATAGAAAATGATCCTGCACCAAAGGACAGGAGAGGAAGAACTTAACTTTTGACACTAATTAGTCAGTCTAGTTTGTTTGAGATACATTTAAGCCGTGATTCAAACCTTGCATAGATTATCCTTGTTGGAGCTATAATCACAAAAAAAGGCATACTGAACTTGATAGACAAATTCTCCCAACTCCGACCACTCACACATATATAGGTTCTAAACATTACCAACAATCGGACAAAAGTAAATTAGGATCCTAAGCGACTTTGTTCACTTAAGTGACAGGCTTCAAAAGACATCGTTTAGTGCTAGTATAGCCAAATTCTACCACAACGTCGATATACTTAAACACCACATCAAAAAAATAAACTTGAACTGAAGCACAATTGAATACCTCAAATTTCAACCACTAAACCGACCACTACTCTAATGGGTAAACAACAAAATCACATTAAATTTCTCGGAATCAAGCAAAAGCAGTGCAGACCCATACATTGCCCAGAAACAAAACACCAAAACGAATTGGTCCAGGAAGACAAACACGACTGCTCCAAAGTTGGGCGCAAAAACTAAGTGCATGAATGGATCTATAATCTATTCCAATCTAGAAATTGACAGTAACATAAAGCCAAGAACAGAAACTATAACACTCTCTAATGGCCATCTAATTAATTACTAATTAAGAGGAAGCACAGTTCATTCTAAGATGAGTAGTTTTTACTCAATCCAATCCACAGTTCATTTGCTAGATACTTTATTGCATAGAGGAATTGTAATGCTATCATCCTGAACATGAAACTTTCTCTAATGAGAAAAGTGTCAGCCTGATCCATGCACTAAGCATGGAAGGAACACAAGGCTCAAAAGAAGATAAAAACATTTCCAGAAACCAGCAAAAACTTACTGCCCATATACAATGAAACCAAAGAAACATTCCATTAGGGAGTCCTCGTATTTTAATTGAACCACCTCAGCAGGAACTAATCATCAATCAATGAAAAACCATAAGGAGAAGGAACAGTTCATTGTCTTTAATAGAATTACTTATGCTTTGAGAAATATACAACGCGTAGACGATTTTAAAGTATGGTGTAAGGACTTCACATGAGTATAACATAAGATCTTACACTTGTTAATTTGCCGGCTCTCATGATTTCCTCTTAGGATTGTAATTCTATCTCTATAGCATAATTTAATGGACACTAAAAGTGTGACAGTTTCCACTGAATAATAACCACGATCTGCATCAACATAACCAAAATATAAAAACAGAAGCACAATCACAAATGTAAGAATTTAAACATGTGTAGCAAGCTTGCTTCATACTTCATGTCATCTGGCTAATAAAATGAATATAACCCTCACTGGGAACCATCATTTGAAGAAGCTGAACATAGAGCAAATTAATATGGTTAGACAAACAATAACCATAGAATTCTCACAAATTAAATCAAAGGTATACCTTCTGCTGTATAAATATTAGTTCTTAAATGTATCCGCTACATGGGTTGGAATGAGCTTCTTAACTCAAATTTTCCGATTCAAACAAATATTACCTGTACACAGATATTCAGAGTAATGCATTGGATTATTACCTACACACATCAATGTACACAGATGTCCAATTTGATGGCTAAGTTTTGTCACATAAAGAAGAGCACCGTCAACTGCAAGTATCTATCCTTCAAGAAGTATTAATCCAAGACAATAATCTCGTACACCTTAATTTTTTACGCCTTACATTCACCTAAATATTCATATATAAACACAAGACAGTGCTTATTTACGAAATCCAATATAGTACATGAGAAGCACACAATATACAATATGCATGAGAAAATGTCATGAAACGAGCTGGTGTTCAACCGCAAAAAGATCACACAACATTCTTTCATCAGCAAAATTTAACATGCAATCAAATCCTGGTCAATTAACCCGAGTAAACACAAATCTAACTTTTCATAACCAAAACAGTTAAAGAGGTTCACCAAGAACTCAGCCACATAATCACCCATGAACAGATAATTGGTATCCGGATCATTCCCTCCTATCCGAAACAGCTAGATTAGATCGTAACACTGGCCGTGAATGTATGAAAGAGCAAAGAAACTTATCACAACTAATTTGGTTCTAGATTAAATCTCATTGGATAGCGTACAGCGACTCAGCTGTTAGAAACATGAGAAGAGAATTAGCTTAATAATGAAACGCACTAGACTTAGATAGGTCTCCTTGGCCTCATTTTCATATCAACCAAAACAAACCAGAAAGTCATTACACAAATCATCAACAAATTAGGCCTCACTATCTAGAATTAGAGTTACTGTATTATAAGCATTTTAATTCCCAAATTTTCAGAAGAACCAAAAAACAGCGTACACACACCATTCTCTATTATCCATGATGCAACTCCCCAATATCTAAAGTGTACGTGTTAAAGTTCACCAAGTATTCCAACAGTGTACACATCAACTGAGTTTCCTCACAAAATGTTTAAAAGTTTGATGTCACGAGAAAAGAAAAGCTTATCAACAATTACTACCATACAAGTAGAAATATAAAAGAAAATCACACCTTACAAGAAAATTACTACCATACCAGAGGAAATTAAAAAGAACTTACTACCATACCAGTGGAAATTAAAAAGAACTTACTACCATACCAGTGGCAATTAAATTGAACTTCAGAAGTCAGATCCTAGATGTCATTTATCTTATCCCTTCATAGTTGTTCTGGTTCCACCAACTGCTCATCCTTATTCTCGTCATCTATAGCATTATCCCCGGTTCCTTTTCACTTTCTATTTTGGGTTTCTGGGGGCTGCCATCCTGAATTGCTTCAAGAGCTCCATCAGTCACCAATCTGATGGGGTCTTTCTGGGACTCCTCCTCTTGGACAGTTGCAGATAATCCTCTAGCAGACTTCTGCTCTGTCAACCCCTATAATTGCAAATATAAACACATAATTTAGTGGAAAGGAACATGACCAGCTCAATTCAAAGCAACTCCTCAATCCCAAATCACAAAGTGCACAATCAGATTGAATTTACCCTTATTCGAATCTGAAATGGTACTCGAGGTTGAGTTCTCCTCGTACACTTCTCTAACTGGCTCTTTGAGTTCTGAGGATGATTCCTATGAACAAAATCAAGACTTTGAGATATGAGAGCAAAGAAAAATACATAGCGAGAAAAACAAAAGACCTGGGGAAGCACATTCAGATGCCCTATGCGGCCATTAAAAGCCTGAAGAAAAAAGAAATCGAATTCACAAAACATTTTTTCCTATACCATTAAAACTCGAAATGGGAATAAATAAGAAGAAAAGAAAAGAAGGCATTACTCACAGAAGTGGTAACATCTTCGACAAACTCGTCCCCAGCTGCAGAAACAAAAAAAAACAAAATCAAAGAGAAGACAAGAAAAATGAAAGCAACCCCAAGATCCAATTTTCAGTGTTTCATGTCAGGGTCGGAACATATGATTGAAACCCAGACATGAAAAATTCATATTCGGAACATATGATTGAAACTCAGAAACGCATACATGTTAATAGCCAAGAACAATCCATAAAAAATCAAACTTGATGATTACAGGAACATCAAAAACAGTACAAAGTTGTGATAATCTTACTGCAATGGAAGAAGCATCAAGCATATGTGAGTTACTATATGAAAAATGAACATTCAAATTCTTCGAATGGGTGCATCAAAAAGGGGTTTTTTGGCAGAAACTTCATCATCTAGAACACCAATTTCCTTTTTGGGGACTGGGGTGAAATTGGAAGCAAACCCATTTCAGTATAATGGCTTACAAGACAGAAAAGCTCATAATCAGAACATATGATCAAAACCATAATCACATACATGCTAAAAAAAAGAACAGTTCATTAAAAAAACATCAAACTTGATGATTACAGGAGCATCAAAGAACAGTTAAATTTGTGATAATCTTACAACAATGGAAAGAACCAAGCATATGTGAGTTACCACATGAAAAATAAACACTAAAATTCATCATAAAAGGGGGTTTTACTGATACTTCATCATCTTCAACACCAAATTCTCTCTAATTTTTTTGGGTGGGGTGAAATTAGGAGCAAACACATCACAAATTCATATTCAGAACATATGATCGAAACCCAAAATCGCATACATTGATACATGTTACAGGAGCATCAAAGAGCAGTAAAAAAAATATTCCTCAAAAACTGAGAAGTTAGCACAATTACTTGCTCATAAAATCGTAGCTTGTGCGTACATATCCAGTAGACATGATTCTTATAATGTGATCCATGTCAGTAAAAAGTCCCACATGCACTCGCAGCAGGGAAAAGCCCATCATTGTTTGCATAAAATTGCGCAGAAAGTTTAACCTTTCATAACCACGTTGTGTAGTCTTGTATACAGATAGCTTAAGGCCAATACAATTGCGAATTGGAAGGGTAAACTGAAAAAAAAGCACTTTAAGAACCCAGCCTGTGTAACACAATGAAAGACATAACAAAATAAGTATTGTTTCTTATATCCATTTAAAGCAATGCACAAATAATTAAGCACCAACTCATAATGAAGTGAACATTGAACAATGCAGCATTTGCAATATCAGGTTAACTCAGCCAGTATATCTACCCAAATACTTTGTTTAAGGCCTCTGTCCCAGCTCTCCAAGGGTAAGATGACCATCCCCAGATCTATATGTATGGTAAAATATTCAGTGTATTACAGCTTCAACTTGGCCATCACCACAAAATTCCAAGTCTGAAAAT
>JAYMSV010001055.1:0-14043 GCA_036897745.1 Erodium moschatum | reverse complement strand
AAACATAAGCTATATCCACATAAAGACCTGACTTAGATATAGGATGAGTATAGATCACTGTCCCTTGACTAGCCACTGCAGCCTGAAATGTTTCCTGGCACCAACCTTTGAAGGGAATACCATGAATTGCCATCCAAACAAACTTCCCTCCTTTATCACAATAAGATTCAAAGCCCGGAAGAAAAGTAAGCCAAGTCTGTAGCCAAATTTTCCCTTGATGCTGAATTTGTTCATCCATATCTTCATCAGGGAAGGAGACTAGTATCACTTTATTTCCCAAGGATTTCAGATGGATCTCATACACCCCTTGAAGAGAGATTTCCCTCATTATAGCCTCAACATTTAGGTTAAGATGAGTTATGGCTAGATGTGCTTTCTTTAGCAGTTTTACTTGAGCTGTGACTATTGAACCTTTATGGATGAAGTCCTCATAAGTGAGAGTGGGAAATCGATCCTTTGAGAAGAGAGAGGTCCTATCCCTGAACCTTGCAGGATCTTTGGCTCTGTTCCAGGCTTTTGTGACTAGGAGTTTTTGCTGAGATACTACAGTTCCATTAAACTGGAGGATTGCTTTTCCTAAGGCATGAGAAGAGTTGAAGTAGACAAAACCATAAGCACATCCTCTTCTGGTTAACCTTGTTGCTTGCAGAGCTTTAATAAATCCCGATGAATCTCCAAATGTTCTTTGTAGCCAATGTGGATCCGCCCTCAACGGAAAATTGCAGACAAATGCCGTATGGAAATGCAGAGGACCCTGTTTAGGAGATGAAGGCTGCGCAGGTGGGCTGTGAATCTTTCTTTTCTTCAAGTTTTTTTCTTTCCAAGCCTCTTCAAACCCAGGTGGTGGATAGCTCAAAGAGGATGAGTCTTGTCTCCCTTGAGGAAACGGAGTTTCCGGAGCTTGAGTTGGAGCAACTATCACAGACCTTAAATGCCTTCCCAAGCTTGGCTGTGCAGAGTCATCGGCCCTTGGCGATTTTCTGGAGGGTTTTAGTTGTCTCCAAGTCCCATCCGACCGTTTTCTGAAGAACATTTGATCCCCATCCAGTTTGGTTGAGGCTCCATATGTGTGAAGAATAAACCTCCTGTCATGTGAAGATGTCTGAGATACATCCGCACTATTTGGGGAAGGATCTTCAAGATTCTGATGCTGCTCAACATCTGTGGTCGGGAGAGGAGGATCTTGGGAAAACGATCGGCCATTGCATATGTCGAAGACCATCTTTTAAAATGGCGAAGAAGAAACTTTACACCAGATTAAGCTTAATTCCAACACTGAACACAAGAAACTTTCACCAATCCAACGGTGGTCCGATGGCTTAGAGAGTGACCATCATGAACACTACACCGAAGAGATGAGTAGAGAAGAGAGTCTTCAAATGATCTTCATAGAAGCTGCTTAGCACTTGCTTCTTCATAGCTTGTTGTTGATCTTGAGGAGTTCTTCAGCTTCATGTGTTCTTCATATTTACTGTTGCGCCTTCATAGTTACTGTAGCTAGTAGAGAGAGTCTCATTCAACTGTGAGACAAAGGCAAAACTCGCGGTACCTATCTGAAGTGTCCTTGTTTAACTTTTAAAATGCTTTTTTTTTTTTTAAATATGAGCCAACTCGAAACAACAGAAAACTCGAGACTATTACAAGTTAAACCTGGGACTAAATCAAAACGAAAAAGATACCTTAGTTCAAGGAATAACTGAAAACAATTAGCACTTAAATCTGGTTCAAACAAACATGAGTTCAACTGCGGAAACTTTCATTCCACATTAATATGATTTATGTATAATCTATCACCCGAAACAAAAATTTGTCGGACAACACAAGTACATTTCCTGTTATTGTACAACGATCTTGTTCCCTTTTGAATTGGACAAAAACCTTAACCACCATGGAGTAACAATCATAAGTTCTAAGACCAATCTTAACCTGTCATCATGCACAACTCAAGACCATGCTTCAACATGGTACTTACCGGCCCTTTCCAATGCCCTAAGCCACCGTCCAACAGATTCTTTTGGAAGCCCACTTTCTTTTGAAATAATCTCTTCAAAGGCAGAGAGCACATCTGCAGGCATTTTTGTGGAAGAACCTGCAACATATATGGTAGCCCCATCAGTGAGTAGATTCCATATCTTTCGGCTCTGCTCACGCATCTTGTGCTGCACATAAACCTTCTGGGGCTGATCTCTCGAGAAGGCAGCAAAAAAGCCCCCACCCTTTGATTCTGAGAGCACTCCATCGTTCTCAGAGTGAGAAAGCCAAAAATCCTTGTACAAAAAATCATTTTCCTCATTCCGGCAACCAAAGAAAAACAAAACTGGAGCAGTTGAAGCATATGAACTTTGAAAGGCTCTATCCTCTATAAACCCACGAAAAGGTGCACATCCTGTTCCAGGTCCAATGAGTATTAGGGGAAGCGATGGTGGTGGGGAAGGTAAGAAACCTTTGTGAATCCATGCTGGAATATAAACATCTGCACATAAAAAACAAATATCTTTTAGTATTAAGTGCAATGGGTTACATATGCTAGTAATTTATAATAAATAATTATAATGATTCTTTTATGTCATCAACCCATACTCTGTTCGGGATCAAGTCTGGCTAGCCACATGGAGCAAAGGCCTGTCCGTTTCCTCTTAAAAGGCGTTGTCCATGAAACTACATCCACAGTCAAGTGCACTTGGTTATGGTGAGCTGAACGGGAAGAAGATATAGAGAAGGCCCTTGTTTTCAATGGAGGAACTAACTGCACCAGCCACTCAAAAGGCATTTGCACAGAAGGGAAGTCTTCTAATACCTAAATACAAGTAAAAGAATAAATAGATTATACGCTTGGGAAAAACTACCTTGTCGGCTAAAGCATTAGAGACCTTGAGTGCTGATAATAAAATATCATTAAGAGAACACAAGAACAGATCTCCTGCAGCCCAAATAATATACTTCAACTGTAAACACATTACCTCCAGAACAGTTCTTCGTTCCTTTTTATTATATACATAAAGATCATCTCGTCCTTCAGGTGAAGCAAAATATTGTAGTCTTTCCCGTTCATGTTCAGCTGTTGCAAAAAAACTCATGACCTGAACAGATGATAGTATGAATTAAGATCATAGTAATTCATAGGCACATACCGCTAATGCAGAAGAGTAAAAAGTAGATTTGCATGTAGCACTAATACATTCAGATTTAACTTCAAGATCTGTTTCATTAGTTAAATTTCACCAAGTCTTTCACGTTTACTAAGGTTATAAAATTTGATCCTAACACTTCAATTTTTATTCATATGTTTCTAAGATGCTTGGTTGTTATTTGAAGGTTAACACTTTGATCAGCCACATACTTGATTCATTTTTTATTCATATGTTTCTAGGATGCTTATTTGATATTCGAAGGTTAAGACTTTGATCAGTCACATAGTTGATTCATAAACTTCGATTTTTATCCATATGTTTCTGAAATGCTTAGTTAATATTTGAAACTAAGGGGCTTTCAGTTACCCTGCATGGATCCGATAGAGACAGTTAAGAAGTAGTTGTAATTAATTCAGCAAAAAAAGGAAGATGTTGAGTCTGTATATCAAATGGTCAGAAAGAGGCTCAAATCCAACAGTGATTTAGGAATTGATTCAGCTCAAACAAACATCTACTGAATTTAGCTCCTTTTACACTTAACTACACCAACATGTAGTTCAAAATGCATGGACACTGTTGCATCTAACACATCCAATTTGGTAACACATGAGTATGACCAATGCTGCATCAAGTGAAGGCAAATGAATTGAAAGAAGCACAAGCATGGAAATGCATAGCAGTAGAATTATACTTATTTCCTAGAGATATTTCTTATAAGACAGACCAAATAAGTTACATATGGAATACTTGCCTCAAAGAAATAGCGCCGAGGGGATGCAGATGCAATATCCATTGTCAATTCCACAAAGGTTTTTAATTTTACTGGGACTCTTGGGTCACTTCTTCCATCATCAAGAAGATAATTCCCTTTTTTTCTGTCAAGAACCTAAAATAAAACATACCTTATGACCTCAGAAGTTAAAACAAATATCCCAAGCACGTCCAAAGCCTTTCAGAGATACTTCAGATAGAAAACATAACAAGGTAAAGAATATGCATTAAAAAAAATTACTGCCACACTGGAATATAAACTTATTGCTGAAGCATAGATACTACAGAATACGCACTAATGGTCGCACTTGAAATAGCGCACCCTGATGTACATAGTTCTTCATCACCCAAAGAAATAAGTTCTGACTCCCTATGGTAATAATTAATTAAGGTTTATTCTATTCAATTCAATTTTAATGATAATATGTGAAGGAGCTTCGAAAATTGATAACCAAGGAGAGTAGTTACCGTAATTAACGATTCAGGATCTAAATTGCAACGCTTTATGAAAGCATCTACTGCAGTAGAGCATTGCCCTGGAAGCACCTCAATGACATCACCAACATCATATTCAACTACCTACACAAATGCAATAGTTCACTTGCTAAGAGAGAAAATAGCAAATTTAGATGTGCTAAGCTCTGCATAACAAACAATAGACTGACAGAAGTAAACGGGTCCTGAACTTACATTTGAAGCAAATTCAAATTCCAAGTGCCTGACATCTTTCTCATAGCCCAGTCTAGTCAACTGATGGTTCGTGATCTATGCAAGCAAAAAATCGAACTGATAATTAAAAATAGACGAGAATAAATGCACAATAGTGCATTTGAAAGAGAAATACTTATGCAAACTAGAAACAAACAACCACTCAAAACAACATTAAGATAAGCTCTAGATACGCATGCATACAAGATGAAAAAGTACATGTGGTGGGAACCCAAAGACATAACAATCGTTGGAGTGTAGGACCAAGTGGTAAAAACTTGCTTTTCTTTAAGAAAGTACTCATGTTCAAATCTTGGTACATGCATTGCTGACAAAAATAAGTTTGAAGAGCACATAACACAGATGTGCAAGTGTACAAAAGAAAAGAACGCTTTTTATCGTCATCAATCAAACATAACCTTAAGTTAATATAGAGGATTGCATTCAAATGATCAGACTCCAAAGCTTTGAAGGGCCCTTGGAAATATAGGAGGTAAGAAAGGGAAGTCATTACCAAGTATAGGCATTCTAAGAAACTAAGGACAAGATGAATGCACCTTCAGAATTCACAACAAAGTGAGAATAGTATTTTTCAATTGTTCTCTAAAAGTTTGACACAGGATTCATTATACTTCCACAATAAATTTATTAGAGCTATCATTGCCGTACCATTTTAAGGAAGCAGTCAGGCTTAGTCATGGTGTAAGAATATTTCCCAGAGGACATTGAGCGGGCATTTATAATGTTCATCTTCATACATTTTAAACCTGGAAAAAAAGGAACAAGAAATATATTGTTTCAGTAAAACATAACTTGCATATTATTTAAAATAGTAATTTAATTACCTCTTAATGTTTTGTATATGGTGGATTGGACCAGTTAACTAGCATTTAGAGTTAACAATTCGTGAAAATCGAAATGTAATTTCATCTCATGGGGAACAGATTAGAGAGTAACAGACGTTTTCGAACAAGTACGGAAATGGCACAGCATATAGCACAGGACATAAGTTGCAATGTCCATGGAGACTTAGAATCATGAGGGTGAATGTTTATGGTGATTGTATGAGAGACACTACAACAGCAAAAATTTCTACACAAGTTAATCTGAAGCTGTATACCTTTAATTTCAACAGCCAGTATCCTAACTTGTCCTTAAACATCTAAATAGAATAACAAGTTATTTAAGTTCCGATTTTTATCTTTTCTCCCTCTGAATCCAACTTTACTTTCCGTCAACAGTTCAGTTCCCTGCCAGTATCAATATTAAGAGTCCAACCCGTTCTCGTTGTCCTTTTTCATCAGCAAATCTAGCAACCAAGTGGCCGGTGGCTTTTTCGAATTCTAACTATAAGACCCCACTTAAGTCAAGGCGATGAAGCAAGCTCAATTCCAAGGGAAACCTTGCTGTTTACTGAATCCTAAAGAGCTTGAAAGGAAGTCCTCTAAAAAGAGTACTATTAAACAAAAGTCATGATCCCAAGCTTGAAGCTTTAGAAATGTAGGAAAACCAGCCCATAGTTGACGGATGACCAACACCGTTTTATTGTAACCTCTAGGGTGGAAGTTAGATAGTTAGAGAAGTTAAAAATAGAATGTTATGCAGAATCCAAGTATAGAGTAGTAGCTACAGGAATATGTGAACTATCATGGCCTATGATAAACTTTGATAACCGGAAGGTTAAGCTACTCTCAAGGAGCTATATTGCAACAAAAGACATTAATTCTAAAATCCATATAGCTCACAATCCAATACAACAGACTAGGATATTTCATGAAGGATAAACTTAAGGGCTGATTGGATCTGTTATGTTCCTACAGGCTACAGGTGATCAATTTGCATTATGTTTTTTTAACAAGGGGCTTTGTGATAGTGGAAACTTTATGAGACAGCTTTAACGGCTGGCTGACAGCTTCCATGATTTATGTTTATTTCTCAGTTGCCTTCCTCAATTTCCTCTGTGTAGACCCTGAATACATAGAATTTAAATGCAAAAGACAAGAATGAGATGTACCTCTCTCTTCTCCCAAATTTCCATACAAAACATTAGTTACCTAAAGGTTATGATTTGAGAGCTAAGAGCTTGAAAATGTGAGTTACCTGAGGAATCAAGAAGTTGTGAATCTGTCCCATCAGCATCATGATATATGACCTGCACTTTTGGTTGATCTACCAATATTGTACCTAGAGCCACAGGATCTAATCCGTTTGGGAAGAATTCTGGATTTATCTGAACAATCTTACTCCACAAAGATGAAATCCAAGGATCCAAAGCACCTTCATACCTGTGAAATAGCAAATAACATTTTGGTCTACTAATCCAAATAAAAATCATAATTAATTGCTTTAAAAAAGGAGAAATAAGAAAGAGAATTCCTTCAAGGCATGATTTATCATTTTTATGGTTGAAAAGAGGCCTCTTTGAGAAAATTAGGTAAGTTTGATGTATATTTCCAATTACACAAATAGGCTGCTATATATGGATCATGGATCAGTTAGAAAGTATAGATTATATATGTAGTGTACATGGCTGGGCAGCAAACACCAGTTTAAAGTCAAAGGTATATACAGTCCGTGTAGGGTATTGCATGGCCAACACAAAGATGAAACATATTATTTGTACTTCACCAAAAGTACTTCATAAGATAATAATACTTTATATCCTCATGCCTGGTCAAGAAAAAGTACATTGCATTAAGCCATAAAAGTACCCTGATGGGTGTTGATCATCTCCCAACCCCTTTTCAACAATAGCTCTCGCCCCAAGATCTGAAAGTCTTTTATCAAGCTTCTTTGCAACAAACTGCAGAAAATGAGTTCCTTTAGGGTGCACCTAAGAAAAATCAAGCATTCTGAAGATGGAAAAATAAAACGAAGCTAATGGTATAGTTAATGGTAAACCGACTATAAAGATCAAGGCATGCACTAATGTGTAATTATGAACTATAAAAAGTGGACCAAAAAAGCTAGTAGAAAGAATCATAAATATGTTTCAATCAGATGGTATAACACATGAAGGTCCCTCATTGAGGCCCTTCAGATAATTGGATACCATTCCATTTAGTAACAGTAACTGAATACAACTGAAGATTACATCATGTATGAAAAGCTGATAAAACCTTTAACATTTGAGAGCATCTAATACCTAACTCCTACCTTAGTCATCTAGTTCTCATACTTTTGCAAGTCAAATCATTGAAAGATTACAGAGAAAACTCAATAAATACTTAAATTAAGACAAATGTTGAGATATCAAGTCAAAGGACTTCAAGAATTACTCATTAATTATATCCGCAGGCATCCTACTTCGCTCATGCATGTAAAACCAACATGAACATGGAGTGTGGGGTATGGGATATGAAGAATGAACAAAGTAATTGGGTAGGCAATTTCTCTTAGACATCCCTTCTCTTCAGTTAAAAATTATACTGGTAACCTATAAACGAAAAGCATACGGGGAGTTTCGGCCTAAAGAGAAGGTCAGATTTTATTGACTCACAAGGAGACCGTAACTTGCATTTCTGTTCTTCTATATGATTGAATTTGAACCCTTCAACACATTTTTGAATGATACATAACTCATCAATAGCAGACACATTTAATCATAGTTGATTTTCATACTTCAGTCGGTCAATATCAAAGTCAATAAAATACATTGCATGAAAAAACAAATAGGTCAATTGTGAACAGTGAATGGGACTTAATGAATCCTTACATTATACTTCTGGTAACCAGAGTCCCCCAATCCAAACACGGCATAATGGACACCCTCTAGCCAATTCTTACTTAGATTTTTTTGTAGAAGAAACCTCCAAAACTCCTATAGACCAAAGAAGAGTTTTATAGAAGTAAGACAACGGCATAGATATATAAGCATAATAGCTAGTGTCATACTCTCAATCTTTAAGTAACCTTCATAGAGTCTGGAGAATCCCCCTGGCCAGTGGTAGAGACAACAAAAATTACTGTTTCTTCTTGAGGCAAGGAACTCTGACAGTGAAATAGAAAGCAATTAACATTGTGATGTTCATTATTTTGATGTGAACACAAACTCAAAATAAATAAAAATGATGCTGTAGCTCCAAAGATTTACTAATAAAGAAAGCAACATGAATCAATTCCTCTTAATTCCAAAATATATGTTGTATTTGACTTTTTGCAGACGTGTAAGAATTATTTTATTAGAGTTGGACCTTCATGGATTTGCCCTTCTTGTAAGTGATTATAACTGATTCATATCTAATGGATATCAACGATAGTTCAAATAAAAGTTAATTACCGAAAAGAAATGAAAATATTTGGGACATAGGGAGTATATGAAACATAATGGCAACATGAACATGAAACACAATGCCATCTTGCTTACAAAAACAAATTCTATGAATTTCATGATGGCCTTTCATTTGTAGAAGAAAGGCGTCAAAAAATGTTTTTCTATCAATTTATTCAGAATCCACCAAATGCAGACCGATGCATATTCCTAAGCCAATTAATTGCAAGATGAGAAACTTTCTTACAGTCTCAACCACATATATTTCATCCTCGAGATCACACTTCTCACGAATTGATCTTATACATAATAGGTAACCTCTTCTAGGTAACAAACTCTACAATACAATAGCATCAAATAGGCCACACAAAAAAAGTCATTCAGTTACACCAAATATGTTAGCACATACTAATCGCTTCGCTGAACATTATACCCTAACCTGCCATTTTTTTCTCAACGTAAAATATCAACTCAACTATACTAAATCAATAGGTCTCAGGAATTTTCATAGTTTAATATTGAAATTGATATTACAAAGACCGTGACATTAAAGTTTGATCTGATTTCTTCATCCTCAAAGGAACAGAGCACGTAACTGGATAAAAAAGAAGCTGAAAGAGAACGAGTGAGAGCTTACTGGCTCATATTGGTCGATAGGAAGAAGAGAGACAGAGCTGCCTCGCCATTCTGCTTCACGGCCAACGCGCTCTGCAGCATCTAAGGCGTTTCCAGTTTGAGTTGCACATAGAATCAGTAGCTTGGCTTTCCTCTCCATGATCAAATCAATCCGGGTTTGGAAGAAGAATCAGGTGAGGAAGCAGCCTTAGCAAGCTTCAATTGAATAGACCAGATGAAAATGGCGGAAAGGAAGAGAGAATTGGGGGGAAAGCATGACAATTTCTTTAAATAAACCCTAAACCTAAATTTCTTTATTTAAATGCTATATTGATTGATTGATTTTTCACGATTTCTACTGTATTTTGAGATAATAAATTTAAAAAAAAATTATCATCAATATGTTTGAATAAGTTCATCACCATTCATAATTATATTAGTAAATGATGTATGTATCAAAACAATAATAATAAATGTATCAGTAAATGATAAGTGTATATGGTATATAATTTAAAATAATTAATTTAATTTATGATGAGAAATTGGACAGCTAATTTCTGTTCATTAACATTAATTATATTATGTTTAAAAAAACATTAATTATATTATTTAATTCAAAATATTTTTATTTTTGGAAAATTTTAGAATATTTTTAAGCAATTGAAAACACAAGAAAATATGTAATAAAGTGAGACACAAAATTTTAAATTTTTATTTTTATTTTTACATGATGATAAAATATTTTCTATAAAGGAAAGATAAGTTTTAAATTTTAATTTCTTCTTTATTTAGAAATGATTAATTAATTATTTCTATAACTACTTGTTATATTCTCTGTTATATTTATTATTATTTTAAAATAATTTTTTATTTGCATAATTAAAATTTTCGTCAGATAAAAAATTTAATCAGTTGGTAAAATATGTATCTTTTTTTTATAATTATATGTATCTCAATTTTGTACTCTCTTTTTTATTTAGATTATTTGATTTTCAGACATTACTTTTTTATTCAAATTGTATGGCCGAATTTGCATCAAATGTAAAACGTGGAGGCAGGCAAGCCAGCCAGTATATAAAACTATTCTTTTTGGTGACGTGGCAGGGAAAGGCATAGCTAACGTGTGAATTTATTGTCCGTTAGTGGTCTTGACCTGCGGTTAGGTTCAACGCCAGGTCAGCGCATCCTGGTGAGTAAAACAACAGAGACTGTACAATCTATCTCTACGACAGACGAATCCTGTTCGTTGATCTCAAGATAAAACCATTGTCGTTTTGTGCTGTCTGTGACGGAGGGAGCAGTTACTCTAGACACACAGACCAAGGAAGACGCCAATATATACACACTCGTGTTTAGCGTGCTTACAGATCATTCTAGGTTACTCATCAGTCTTCTTCATCATCGATCTCTCTGGTAAGCTCTCTCCTCGCCTTTCTCATTTCTTTTGCCTACGGTGCTTATCTGTGAGTATTAACTGTGTGATTTGCTGCGATCTGATCAAAATGTTCAAATATTTCGCAGCTATTTTTTGTTTTGGTGTATTTATTGTGCTGTAGTAGTTTAGTATAAACGGTAAAATTTTCGAATTTTTTGGATTAGAAAATCAGAGTTTTGTTTATGTCTTTGATGTCTATGGGTTTGCCTTTTATCATTTTCATGATATCGCATTTGGATAATGTAATTCTGAAGATTTGTTTTGACGATTTAATCGGAAATGGGAAGGAAATGATCTTAATCGTCTGGATGTTTGTAAAAGGGGGAATTTCAGGAACAAATTTTCATTTTGGGGTTAATTTTGAGTTGATTAACATACTCGGTGACTTGTATTTACTTATCTGTGGATGGATACTGAGTAACTGCATTTGATTAGGAATGGCTGAAGCTGCACCAGGTGCTCTTAGTGCTGAGCTATTGGAATGGCCAAAGAAGGACAAGCGCCGGCTCCTTCATGCGGTGTATCGTGTTGGGGATCTTGATCGTACCATCAAGTATGTATGATGGTCTTATAAGTCATTGAACAAAAGAAAACAAAAACAAAAGAAAATTTTCTATGTGATTGATTTATTTGTTAAGATCATATTGTTGTGTTTTTTCCTCAAGTCTGGACTACAATTTGTTTTAGGTTTTACACTGAATGTTTTGGGATGAAGCTGTTGAGACAAAGAGACATTCCAGAAGAGAAGTACTCCAATGCCTTCCTTGGTTTTGGCCCAGAAGAGTCTCATTTTGTGGTGGAGCTAACATACAGTATGTTTGTACCTACTCATCTTAGTTAATTGTAGATTGAAATGGCTCAGATCTGGTTTTGATATGGTGTTGATACAGTATATTTGGTATGGCTCAGACTTTCCTTGAAGGACTTTTTGGACATCTGTCAACCTTTAACAAAGAAGAAGGGTTTCAATTTTTAGTTTTTATAATAATTAATTAATTTTAAAATCATATTTGATTACTAAATAAATAGTTAAAATAATAATTCAGATTTTTAAGAAAATAATATATATTTAAAAGTAATAAATATTTCCTTTTTCAAATATTTATTTTGAAATTAAAGTCATATCTTGATTTTTTTTAACATATAAAAAAATATATTTGATTTATACTTTAAGTATTTTAAAAATTAATTTATGTGATAAGAACTTTTAGGTTTTCAGAAGAAAAAAATATGTTTTTAGGGCTTTAGGGATTATATTGAGTTTAGGATTTGGTTTAAAATTGAAGGGTATTTTCGGTATTTCAAAAAATTGAACAGTGAACTAACAGATTTTTAGGAAAGCTTAGTGTGCCCTCTAGTAAGTTTGAATGGTAGTGTAGGTAAGTGAAGAACGTGTGTAAACGTTAGTGCATGTTTGTGTAATTAACCCTTTGTATATTGACAGATTACGGAGTGACATCTTATGATATTGGAACTGGTTTTGGGCATTTTGCAATTGCAACTGCAGATGTAAGCATACTATGCTGCATAGGAAGCTTTTTTGCTTTCGTACCAAGAATGAATTATTACTCATTTGATAAATTTCCAGGTTAACAAGATGGTTGAAGACATACGGGCTAAGGGAGGGGTTATCACTCGTGAGCCTGGTCCAGTTAAAGGTGGATCATCTATTATAGCCTTCGTGAAAGATCCTGATGGTTACATTTTTGAACTGATCCAAAGGGGTCCAACCCCTCAGCCACTTTGTCAAGTTATGCTCCGTGTTGGTGATCTGGATCGTGCTATCAAGTTCTATGAGAAGGTAGCATGAAATAATTTTACATTGCTTGAAATCTAACGTTCGTGAATACTATACTCAAAATTATTCTCTTGTCGCTTAAGCTGACTTATTTTTTCACTCAAGCCCAAGATGTATTGCAATAAACAGTTAACATAAAAAGATTTGCTTCAGCTTATGTCAAAAAAGTTTTGCCATACCTAAGCTCTAGTTTGATGCAGGGCTTAGGGATGAAGCTATTAAGGAAGGTTGACAATCCCCAGTATAAGGTGAATGGTCTCTTCTTTTAACTATTCCAGAAAATATGCATCGTATTTGTAGGAATTTTTGGTAGTTTGAGCCATGCATAGGTAGGCATTATCATATCCCTTGTGTTTTCTGTACCATTTACAGTACACATTGGCCATGATGGGGTATGCTGATGAATATGAGACCACTGTTCTGGAGTTGACTTACAATTATGGTGTGACTGAATATACCAAAGGGAATGCATACGCTCAGGTCAGTTTGACTCTCTCTCTCTCTCTCGTGCAAAATTTCTATGAATGGTTTTGACGATAAATGCTATTTTCCAGGTTGCTATCGGCACTGATGATGTCTACAAAAGTGCTGAGGTCATCAACCACGTAACCCAAGAGCTTGGAGGAAAGATCACTCGACAGGCAGGGCCAATTCCAGGACTCAACACCAAAATTACCTCTTTTCTAGATCCTGATGGCTGGAAAACGGTAACTTTCCTATTTTAGTCTGCCACTGATATGTAGCCTGTATTTCTGTATGATCGAGTGGATGAGTGCTGCTCAAAACTGCAGTTGAGCACACAGTGCACACAAGTATATGATTTTAGGCCTGGAACCCGGACCTCTTATGTTGTGCACAGTAATATATGCATCTCATTTATGCATAATCTCATGTTAGTTTTTTTGTTGTTGTGTATTATACAGGTCCTAGTTGACAATGAGGACTTTCTGAAGGAACTGCAGTAAGCTAGCACAAGTGCTAAGAAGATGCTGTATTCAACATCTATGTTTTAGTCCCATATGAATAAGTCTATCTCATCTAGCAGCAAAAAACAATCAGTATGTTGTCTTTAATGTGGTTGTTGTTTATGCTACCTGAATTATGTTGGGAGTGGTCTTTGAGTTTGCCACATCCCCTTTAATGTTGAATCTAGCAGCAAATTACAACTTCTGAATTCGGTTTTCATTCTTTTTTTTTTGAAACGTGGGTTGTAGATTTATTTAAATTGACGTAAAATACATCCAAGTGCATTCGGGATGATGAGACCGGACCACGATAAAACAGGCACCGAATGGGCTTCCCGAGCTAACCAATG
>JAYMSV010001054.1:0-14052 GCA_036897745.1 Erodium moschatum | reverse complement strand
CGGGCTGTCCTCCCCTCAGAACCCTGGTGAGCTCGGCCAGCTCGGCGTTTTCGTTCGTGTAGCTTCTTCCGAATGGGAACTGGAAATTCTCAGCGACGTGGTGGTGTTGTTGTTGGTGATGTTGTTGTTGTTGTATCATCATTGCCATTGATGGTGTCATCATGTGATGAGTTGATCCCATCTCTACCATTGATGAGCCTGATCTTGGGATTTGGTTTGATGGATACTTTTTCGCTGCGCTCTTCTTGAAGACGCGACAAACTACCCATTCATCCTGTCCGAAAAATATAACCATGTCAAAATCATAATTGTTGTAATCCTCGGACTACACCAGACGATTAGCCCAGATGAACCCGTAAACAAAAAGTACTAGACATTCCTCTGGTCTCCTTAGAGTGTGTGCAATGGAAAGATCCGTATGTAATGAGAACCGTGTGTTGATTGCGTAAAATAGTGGTTCCCAGTCCTTAAATTCAACCGTGTTCCACAGTGATGAAAACCGGATAAGAAACCGTATTGTGAGTGAACCAATCATATTTAGTTTGAATATAATTTTATGTATTTTTAAAAAAAACAACTGAAAGGCTTCGTGTCGCGACCTTGTTGGCTGGCGCGCGACCAGCAAACTGGAATAGTGGTGTGGAGGTCACTGTTCACAGAACGCGTTCCACAACGCGCGACCCGCAAACCGCTAAATCGCATATCGTAATTCGTGGTTCACCTTCAGTTCGTAGCGTTGTACATGCTCTTACAATAATATTCACTCGACCCAAAGCAAATTGGGATTATGTTATTGGCCAAACCGTCTATCCTCTTTAGCCCATTACAAATGCTCTAAATCTAACGTGGGTTAACCAAAAATAATTCAACTAATCCACTGTAATTCAGAACCCCTTCTCGAGTCTACTTGAACGTTAGGTTAACCTTAGTGGACGAAATATATGGGTTAATCAGCAAAACAATATTATCGTGAAAAAAAAAATCGTAGCACCTAGCCCTCACTTCCATTTTCCTTTTTTTGAAAGGAAAGATTCATTAATAAACTCACTTCCATTTTCCTATTAGAGGTACGTTTTTTTTTCCTAATCGGGCCTGGGTAATACATGGTCGAGGTACGATACACACCTGACCGGTACAGGTCATACCTGGTTGGATATTTTGAATAAAAGTATAAGATTGAGAATACATTACGAAGAAAACCTACTTTGCAAAGATTTTCAAAATTGTAAGGTTGTTTTGTAAATTAACCACTATATATATATAGTAGCTAAAAATGGAAGGTAGTAGGTACCTTGGAGGTCCTGAAACCAGATTTAGAGTGAATGCGATACTCATGCATGACCCAATTGGATTTCTCTCCTCTCGGAGCTCTTCCTCTATAAAACACCAACGTCTTCTTCATTCCGACCAGCTCCGACGTCACGCTGTTGAATATTTCCTTGTCCTTGCCCGTAGTTTTCCAGTATCCCGTGCTTGTCGCTCGGTTTGTTCTTACTCCGGTAGGGTACTTCCGGTCCCGGAGACTGAAAAAATACCACTCCTTTTCTCCCATCTTCGCCTTCCCTACACACACACATATATAATTATTATATCACATACTTGCATATATATAATCAAGGTTACAAGCAATTAATCAAAAAAAAGTTCACTAACACGTTTCAAAAATACGTACATAGAAGACTTTTTAAACCTTTGTCAAAACCTTGCCAAGTTCTTCCAAATTTGTTGGGAAAATAAAGACCAAAATCAGCGTCGAGAGATATGAAGACAACATATATTCTCGTTCATGATGTAAGGATATAAGAAACCATATATCTTTGTACATATTAATTAATTAAGTTATACATCATACCTTACAAAACTTTTCGTAAAATGTAATCATACATATACAAAATAGTTTCAAGAACACGGGTTGTTTTTGCAAAAAAATGAATTTACGTTTTCACTCTTAATGAAATTCCGATCGGACCAGATCAAGATTCAATTAAACGTAAAACTGGAAAACCCTTTAAAAAGAAGGATGTCCTACAAATTATTTGAAGAACTGTATCTGAAGAATGAATCTATGTATATGCTAAATTAAAAAGTAGGTGGTCATGAAAAATCCTAGAAAAACAAAACTAGTTAGAGAATCTTAAAGGTCTTAGGTTATACATATATCCATGCATACCTGGGAGGTCCCATGGTTCACATTTGTTGAGATCAACATCAGCAATAGCCCTCCCGGTAAAATTAGCATCTGATATCTTGTTCATGAGATAGTAAGTGATGAGTTCTTCGTCTGTCGGATGAAATCGAAACCCCGGTGGCAATAAGCTTTCATCTTTCTTATTAATGTTATTGTTGTCTCCTTCCATCTCCTTTGCCTTGTTCCTCATGATCTGCTCTTCTTCCCCCTTCGAACTACCATCCTTACTCTTCGATTCAACAACAACAAAAAATACGTAACTAACGAGATTATATGCGATTTTGATACATAATATACGTGTAAGAGTATATGTAAGAATAGCTTACTTGCATGAGGAAGATCGATGTTGATGAACTAGGGTTTTTGATAGATTATGGATAGTTTTTGAGAGTTGAACAAGGTGAAAGAGAGGTAATTAGTTTTCTTGCAAAGCATGCACAAGAAATATATATGATATTTAAGGCCTTACTTGTGAAGATGTGAAGAAAAAGGATAGGAGAGTGTGTTTGTGAAGCTCTCACCTACTATATGGGTCTTCACACACAAGATGGATTCTTCCCTTCTCCTTCCATACATTTCTATAATATATCCGTTCATTATACGACTGTTCGTTAATCATTCAACTCGTAATCAGAAAATAGAATATGATTTTGTTAATATGATTAAGTTTGCTTGACTAAATGATATTCGAGTGTTTGGATTTTAAGTCTGGTGATTAAGACTCACATAAGCGCGTTATGCAAAAACTTGTACTGAATTATTTTTCTTCTGTAAGTATCCGTTATCTTTTTAATAGAATTTAGTCATGCGACAATCACATGATATTAACTTCTTTTCTGGAAATGATAGTTTTACTCTTTATATTATATGAATTCTCTATTTAGGCTCTCATGTATATGTGTTTTGCAATTTTGAACATTATGTATACACCTTCATAAGGGTACTCTCAAGTTAAGCAGAAAAAATTATGTTAAAAAAAAAGTTAAGCAGAAAAAATTGTATCGATAGTGGATTTGCAAATGAGAAATAATATATGTATGTTTTTTAAAAGAAATATAACTAATCGTAATTTTTTGTAAAACACATATAGTTAATCGTAAATTTATGTAACTGTAACTATAATAATTAGTTAAAGATTAACTTGACTAATATGATCAAAACTTAATCATATTTGATTATGACATAACACTGAAATAGATTATCAACATTATTAATCAAATTGAAATTCACTTTCCAAATAATCACGTACTTAAATTCGTGACACAATCCAAACTAATGAGGATGTGGTAATGGGACAAGTTATATGTCCGCTATTTACGTGATACGGTATCAGAGGAGGCATGACTACTACAGTGGGGCCTCTGTATCCCTTGACTTTGATTTCATATTGTCCAATAAGATATTGACACGTACATGTTTGGTGGGACCGGGTGGAACGGGAAGGAATAGTTGTCGTGCATGATCACATGCACGGAGACAGAGCAATGGAAAAGAGGAGGTTGGTGTCCCCTGTTCCCTGGAGCCGCGAAGCATAGGATAAGGATTGATTTCTGGGGCTCTATTCGTCTTCACTTGTTCAATCTCCTCAATTTCCTACTTAATTTACATTTTAGATTTTGGAATTCATATCACGTGTGTATGCACTTAAATATGAATTATAACATGTAGACACAAATGTATTGTGTGTTAATAATTATATATCAGTACTGGCCGGATATAGTAATTAGTATTTTGATCGAACATAGTCTTTGCAAATGTTATTCATGTTTTTTGTGTTGTTAGTAAGGCGGTCCACTGGCTTGTTAGTGAGTTGTTAGTATACTCTGACCGGTTTTAATCAAAAAATATGTTCTTATCAAAATATGAAGTACTGTTTCTACTGATTTTACCGCCTAATGAAATTGATCATTCATTGTTTTTAAAGTAGCAATATGTAACCTTGAAATGATTTATATATGAATTACGAACAACTTATTATATGTATGATCAAGTTATTTTGAAAGGGGATTGAGTTGTAATTATATATTGCGATGCCATGTGTGGTTTAACTTGTCGATTTCGGGTGGGTTAGTTCTGATTTTGGAAAGATTGTATTGTTGTGAAGTGTAGGAACTATTGTCTGGTTAAAACAAATGAAGTAGTTGTAGCCATCGAAATCATAAGCTTACTTATAAAACACTCAGAAATGCAACTTTGAATTTGTCCAAATAATGCATCTCTAGTCTTAACTGATCAAATCGAATGCCTTATATGTAGACAAATAGACTATTATATTTTATTACGTGCTTGTTATACCTAATTGAATTTACACATTTTCTTATAAATATATACTTGTATTTCATTACATTCCAATCCTTGCATTATAATTACTAGGGCAATATATATTGTATTTTGAACTGGGTGAATATGTAAGTATTTCTCAAAAATCCGAATTGCGTGTTCAATGAGACGGTAAAAGTTTTATAATTAAAAGACATGAATGTTGAAAAGCATTACACAAAGACGTAAATTTACGGAGTGAATCAACTCAACATACGTGCATATAAAATGATCAATGGTAACTAATAGAAGTTACATATATTTCTTTTTTTTTCCCCAGTGGAATACGAGTAATAGATCAAGTAATAAAAACAAAAGTTCAATCCAAAGTGGACGCAACCAAATAGTGTAATATGAAATACTGAATAAAAGGTCCTAAAATCGTGGGATCAAGTTGAATAAAAATATGCTCAGCTAACCGAATCGCTCCATAGAGGCGTTCAGAAGCTAACGCTATGGTAGCGCCTGAGGACACCAATACAGCAGAACTGAACTGGGAGCTAAGGCAGAGCCGCCCCTTTTCCGGGGTAGTATTGTGGCGGACTGAGAACTCTCCCGGGTTGTCAGCGTGTGTCGTCCTCCCAGAAATGATAGAATAGGGCTCCAGAAACGCGAGAGTGCCGACCTCTGAGATGGTAGGAGAGTACCATACCAAGACTTGGTGGAACCACTACCACCTCACGTCCAATTGGGCGGTGATGCTGGTCGACCCCCTATTGGACCACAAACTCCTCATTGATTGAGACGAGGGTGCATGTAGCTCCCCTCCACTGATCGAGACGCTCCCTTGGAGCGTGTAGAATCATTTGTCTCCAAGTCCTGATCCCTTGGGTCCCATTTGATTGAATCTGAAATATGGAGGAGCCTCACAGACCCATTCACAACTGTCATGGTCCATCATAGTCAGCCCCATAGGGCCTCTTCCAGTTCCAGGCCCACACGACCCTCCATGATCCAGCCCACTGCTCCTCCCTTGGTTCCTTGGAGGAGGAGTAACCATGACCTGGTTGGCCAAGACATGCTGCCACCATCCAACTGTCATCCCTGAAACGTCCTCCCTTGAACGTTGTGGCCGCACCGAAGAGAAGCCCGAGCCTCGCATGACTGGATCTAATATGTACTTCGGAGATCCCAAACCTCCCTCACCCTTCATCGCCTTGCCTTCCCCATCGGTTTCGTCAACCTCCAACCGTTGCCGGACCTTTGTCTCCCTCAATCCGTACATATGAGAGTCGAGATGCGATGGAGAGAGTACAGGTGCCCGAGGGGTATAACTTGAGGGAGAAAAGCGGGGTTGTCGTGATTGTCTCGACCAAGTTCCTTTCGCCGATGGCAGTCCCACCGTGCTCCAAGGCCGATCCAGAAGGGATCCCTGCCGGAGGTCGCCTCCTCCGGCCCATGTTGTCGCGGTTGCACTCATCACTGTCGTTGTGAGGGCAGAGAACAACCACATGTGGTCCGTCGCTACTACAGAGCCGATCATACTCGTTTTCCATAGTCGAGGGGAAGGGGAAACGATAAGGGAGATCGGAGAAGAAGGTGAAAAAGACGAGCTTTCGGCCCCCACCGTCACCGTCTTGTCACAAGAATGCATTTTTGCTACAAACCCTAGGGTGAACACGAGAGCATTCACCATCCGTTACATATTTCTTTTGAATATGACTAAGTAGATCCCTTGTAAGACTGCAGCCTGAATACAAGGAATGGACAATGAACAAGTCTGAAGGTTGTTAAGTTATTACTTGTTCATTTCAAAGTCTATATATTTTTGTTTGAAGTTCAATTTGTTAATCTGTTTCTATTTAATATCATGTTTATGTTTTTCAATTGTTTTCATCCTATTTGAGTAGTATATGTTGTTTTAATAAGCCACATAAAAGTTAATGTATACCCATTTGTCTCCAAACAAGTGTTTCATATATTTTTAAATGATATTGAAGTCTAATAGTTATTGTTGGATTTTGTATATGTCATAATATCCTACTAACTATGTTGCTAATTAATGAGAATAATACTACTAATTATATTCTACGCATACTTAACTATGTATCCGAAAAGGAAAAATGTTTCCATACATCCAACTTAGGAAGTAGACATTCATCTCAGCAAAGTTTGTGTTTTCTCTCACGCATGAATAAACAAATTACTACCCCATTGTTTTTCATGGACGAGTGTCTTTATGTAATTATTTTACGACGACTTTTTTTACTTTACGACGAATTAGTAGGTATCTATTTGTTACAAAGAAAAAACAAAACCTTCTAAATCAACCAGATTGATTCGTGCTTGGTGTGCTACTTGTCAAACACTTCATCGCATATACAATCGAGGAAATGATGTTCAATGACATCGTTACGTACGTCTTTCGTGTGAAGTGTTTTACCATAACAAAATGTTTGGAAGCAAAGTTGAATATGATGAATATAGATAGATGACTAACAAACAGCCAGCTGGTTTGAGTAAGCAAGGAAGCAAAGGAATTGAGAGGATCGGTGACATATAAGTTTTGTTACCAAAAGGAATGGCTGAATATTCAAGAGTAGTTGGAGATTTATTTATCATAAGTTCGATCTAGTCCTTTGTTATTACTCAATTATTACATTAGTTACTATATATATATATAGTCTTTGATCAGAGATGGCGTACGAGGATGATGTTCTTTTGATGTTTATGTAATTCTTAGTTGTTTCAAGAGGCATTCTCTATATTTTCCTAATTAGGTTAGAATTTATGAGTGTTGGCTCTCATTGCGTTATGACTTATGAGACTTTGATTGTACTTTCACCTTCAAGTTCTTACAAATCCATGATTATGGTGACACTTTCTACTCCTCGTGGAGTGTTAGTCTTGTTTCTAGTCTTTTGATAAGCCATGTAGGATAATCTCATCAAGAAAGAAATAGTAGTAAATAAAAATAATTACTTTAAGTTATTCATCTTTTAGAATTTGAACTTTTTATTTGATAATTGCAAAAAAAATGTTTTGAACGTATCTTTTTTAGTGGGGGAGCCAATCCCTACCCCGAGGAGGTTAACCGTGAGACCCTGGCCAACGTGGGTATAGGATAACCCTCCTCCTAACCATCCTCACTGACACCCAGACCACGGAAAGGGATTTCTTTCTCGAACAAAGAAAAGAGGGAATGTAGAACTTAAACATGCAAAACACATATTTCCTAGCCAATTTTGGGATAACTAGCTCATATCAAAAAGCTATGAAAGGGATCCCTCCCTCGAACGAAGTGCAGACGGAAGGAATCACTCAAGTAAGGAAGCAAACCGACTCAAGTAAGAAGAACCAATACAACAAAGATTCCTAACTTATCTAGCGAAGATGTCTCGTTTAACGTATCCGGTCACAATTATGTTTTTAATGATGGTACAACCTCAATAAAGGCAGCCAATCTGGTTAGTTGCTTCACTCCAGGTAGATCAAAATTGTAGGAAATTTCTCTCATCCACTAAATGAAGTAAATTTGATGGCGGTCAAAGGGGCAAAGAGTAGTATTCCGGTCATTCTTGAAAGCAATCAAGCATGGGAAGCAAGATCCCTCCACAACTTTTATATATGTATATTTTTTTACGTTTTCCCATCCTAGCAATATTTTTTTTATTACTCTAGGTTGTATATACCATATTTCTCTATTTCTGTTTAGGTTCTCTAAGCCAATTCTCTTGATGAGTCACGGATATACTGTGTTGGACTTTTCTAGCGAGACTTTTAGCAGACCTCGCCTGAACGTCAAGATCAAAGGTCGCATCTTTCGGGGCAAGCAGTTTCATGATTAAAGACGACTCTACCACACCCTTTCTTTCCCACCGTTCTCGACCAAACACCATTCCTTGAGCCTTGAAGTCATCAGAATCCATTTCCGGAGTAGGAGCCAGCCTTGGCAGACCACAACTGATCCTTGACTCGTTGACCTCTGTCCACTCAGCTAACATTTCCTACTCGTACAAAAGGAAGAAAATTAAGAAATATGAAATTTTATATTTTTACTTATCATTCTAAGTACGAATTATAAAGGTAAAATCATCATTTTTATACCGTCTATAAAAAAAAAGTTGGTATTTTTTTATTATCCTAAAAAATGAATTTTGATGATATATATTTTTGTAATTACCCTTTTAAGAAATATGAAAAAAGTAAAATGAGCTTGAATAGGTAACAGATTGGGCCTTGAATTGAGCCCAATCCCCTCCGCTCTGTGATAGGCATCTTCACAGTCTTTCTCCGATTCTGGAATCTCAACTCCAAATTCCGCCGAGAAGTTACGAATCTAAATAGTCTCACTCCTCTTTTCGTGCCTTTCGGAGAAGTAGGTAAATTTCATTGAACCCTTTTTTTGGATGATTTACGAGCTTCACCTATTTGGGTTTCTGTAAATGTTAGCTGAGTTTTAAGACGAATCTGCATTTCGTGCCCCTTCAGTATCCTCAAGTCTTTTTGACCATTCTTTGTTTGGTTGCTGAGAAAATTTAGACTCAAATGAAGTTTTTTTCGTGTCTGCTTTTATGCCATTGTTACTTGTATGTGATAATTAGCTCAGCTGCACAAGTTATTCTTTAAAAAGGTCTGACCTTTTCAAAATTTTCTAAAAAGGGTACTTTTGAATCTGTGATGGGTTGTTTTTGAACCTCAATTACTTAGAGTTAACACTCCTGATTTGTTTGTTTATGCTTTAGTGTGAACATATTTGTGTTTATGCAACACCAGTTTTTTGTTTAGATTATTTTTGAATGCTAGGGGCAGAGATTTAGTTCTTTGGAATATGAACATATAGATTTGTTGTCTGATAATCTTTCGCAAAGAGCTGGAGGATACATTTGAACTTGCAAATAACATTTCTTACAATTGGATTGGATTGGATTGTATGTGATTCCTAAGGGGATCAACGACTATTTTGAAGAACGTTATTGTGTACTAGTTGTTGTAGACAAGTTAACTTGTTTCATGTTACATATGTTAGTACCATATGTACTCGGTACTTACTAGTTACATAGAATCCTAACTTGCCTGTTATCTTTATCCAGTGTACACTAAACATGTTAAAAAGCGAGTCAACCCCAATTCACAGCAAGTCAACTGGTGTGGCTCGAAAATAAAAGGTTGCCAGGAATGAGGGGCGGACTTTTCGAGCAGTTTACAGACGTATACAGCAGCTTCTTCATGATTTTGAGGTTGGTCACTCTTGCTTATACAGTTTTGAATGAATAGTATCTTTTAGAATCTGGATTAACATTGTTTCTAACTATATGTGTGTGGAGGATAAGTTAGTGTTCTTCATTAGACTTAGGTTTTATTCGGAATAGGAAACAGAAAAATAGTCTATGGGTTTGATTTCAAATGGTAAACAGTGAAAACGGAATATTGTAATATAGAGAATATAATTTGTATATCGAGAGATGAAACAAGTCCAAAATTATCATTCTCGAACAAAATAACCTGGTTCGAGTTAGGTTCGTACCCCTGTTTCTTTAATTTATAGTACGAATACATATTTGATAAAAAAAAATATAAATCATAAAATCACGACATAAATTCCACAACTAATATGTTAAAATGTATGAAAAACTACTGCATCCATATAAAATTGTCACAAACAAGATGATAAATACTAAAGAACTCTACAACCCTATCCATCACTAGCTAAACTCAAACTCCTCATTGTTGAGTTTTGGAGTCTCAATTTGAAGTTTAGATTGTGAAGTTCCCGCTCCATACACTGTTCCAGATTATGCATTCCTCCTCCTCTTTCTATATCCAAAAATTAATTTGCACACACAAAAACAAAACATAGAAGATGTAAACATTACACATTAATTAAGCGTATCAACATAATTTGAAAATTGTCAGTCCAAGATCTTTAGGCTGAGCAACCAGAAAACACCGATACAAATAAGCTCTTTGAGGTATTTGCGTCGCTCATGCCACACCTCAAATTATTGTGGTGTCATGGTGGTTGTGTCGTTCTCCTCTTAACTCTCACAGTAGCTCGGCCATTATGTTGCGATGTAGTTAAGTTAACAACATGTGTTTGATGGAAAAAATCAATGAATTAAATTTTGGGTTTGAGCTGATTGAATGTTTGAGCTGAAAAGTCAAGAGGTTGCCAATGTTCTTCATCAAGCGGTGTGCTGAAATATCGATCCACCATTTGATTGCTAACTAGTTCCAGATTCGCTGGCTCCCACTGTTTATAAAACAAATCAGCATGCAAAGATTAATTAATGATAATTTCGATTTCATGCATAACCGCACCTTAGGTTTGTTGTCTTTGTCAAATAGCTTCGCTCGAGAACCCTACGACAAACATAAACGGCTCATGACATTGACAATTCATAAATCAGAATACGCATAATTTTGAAAGGAAAAAAAATGGAGGCAGTATGTTTGTGTTAAAAAAAGTCGTTCAAGAAACGTTCGTTTCTAATCGATCGTTAATCGGGTCTCTGAGTTATACCTCGTAGAAGTCATGGCTAAAAGTACGAAGTACAACATGTCCGAAAGCATGATATTCACGAACCATACATTGTTGGAGATTCTGCATCCTTCCTTCTCTTACCTATCCGAAAATTCAACCATGACTCTATACTCTTAACATATATATTATCTTAAATGAAAAGAACTTTATATTGATATTTGACGGAAAATATTACATACTATTTTAAGAAATATCTTAAGACTTGATGGAGAAAATGATTTTATAGACTTTATTGCCTCACGAATCCACCTAATTTCTGGTCTTTTCTCCTTTTCTTTTTCCTTGAATAAAAAAAACAGCATAATTAGTAACCAACTTCAATCTATTTAATTACTGGAAATTCAATAGAAATTATGGGTAATTTTCTTATGCATAACTCACCAAGGATAGAAGTATTTCCTCAACCGTGTCTCTTGAAAAACACTTGTTGATCACCTCCAATCTGGGTTGTCAATTAATCGTATACGTAAAGAAACGATCACAAATAAGAACGCAATTATCGACAACGATTGTTATTTAACGTTACACAAAAATAAAAGTCTAGCATAAATTTATTGTGTGTTTCCTCGTTTGTCTATGTATGCATAAATTCCGAGCATAATATATTAGTAGTAGCTATTAATAGAATAGCAATATAAATAGATACCTCTTATATGGGCTCTCTTCTTCTACAAATGGGTTCTCTGTAAACTTATTTATTATGAGCATAATAGTAGCCATTGATGTATCTGCGGCAAGTAGTTCATTTTCCAGCAAATGGAGATCCTATATTATATATAGGTAGTAAATTAATTATAAGAGGAAATATATATATATATTTTGTATTGTAATTTATATGATGATTTAAATAACCTTGGAAGGTACAAAGTGAGTTGCGAGGCCACACGCAACCATTTCTGCCCCATTCAACCTTGCTCCCGTCATTCCTAAATATTCACCTATACATGTATATGATATTTATGCTCATATAATAACTGAAACTATTGGATATGAAAAAGAAGAAGATAAATCTATTGTTTCTTTGTCAAGTCACAACCAAATGTTTTCTTCATGTTCGTAAAATCAAGATATAGGATTGTTAGACACATCGTTGGTTTGGTTCTCTGTTCTTTGGTTGTATGTTCTTATGGAGGACTTTGCTCTTTGTTAGAATATAACTATAACTGGACTTTCAACTATTAGCTTGAGCTTTTAGTCCGATTGACTCTACTAAAAATACATCTAATATTTCACTATCCACTCAAACTTTTGGTTCATTAAATGCGTAAAAACTTACCAAAATGTCCAGGAAGTCGTGAAAGAAAGTAAGACGCGCCAACGTCTGGGAAAAGACCTATCGATGCTTCTGGCATGGCAAATATCTACTGAATCCATTTAGTATAAAATCCATGGCCATTAATTTATCTAAACAAATGACAATTATGCATTTTTAATTAAAATTTCTAAACATTTAATGTTCGAGCTCCAAATATGAAGAACTGAGGGAGAAAAAATACATACTGCTTTTTCGGTGACAACCCTAAACTTTGCATTCATAGATAGGCCTGCACCACCTCCCATTACAACCCCATCAATAAGGCATACCTTCAATATTATTGATGAATTATTAATTAGTACTTAATATTGATTCATTTAAACATTAATAATAATTTTTTTGTAAATTGTATGCATATATTATATATATTATATCTCACCAGAGGCTTCTTGTAGGTAGCAATAAGGTAGTCTAAATGTAATTGTGTTCGTTGAAACCTTCCAAGGAAACTCCAATGTCCTGTTTCATCGATAAATTGGTAATTAAATTAATTAATACAAATCCAATAAACTTGTAACTAAAATATCACAAATTCAAAACCAAATATATTACCTAAGAGTGAGGAACTAATTGCTGCAACAACGTCGCCTCCAGCACAAAAGGCTTTTCCATTTGCCTAAAATATTCGGGGGAAACTATATTATATACAGAAAACGAAGAACAATCACAGCCAGGGAGATTACCTCCCTGAGCCTCTTCGGTGTATTCTTATTGTCGACATTTAATAATATTGCTTACGTTTACGGTTCAGAAAATAACAATAAAATAGACGGGAAAAATACTAAAATTTAGGTTATAATTATCATACCTTGATAATTACAAGCTTGACATTGGGATCTTTCTCGTACATTCTCAGGACCCTTCCTAGCTCAGAAACCTGTGAATTTAAGACAATCAAATACATTTGTTTTAGAACGAAAAAAAAACATATTTTCTTAATTTAAACCACTTACCATTTCATAGTTGAGACAATTAAGCTTATTGGGTCTGTTTAGAATCACTTCCTTCACACACGAATTTCCTTTGACCAAAACCTAATTGATATGGTATATATAGAAGACTCATAATAGTTATATTGCAGAACATGAACTCATGAAATATATAAAGTGCAAACTTAAATAAATAAGTAAATACCAAATCATGTTCCTTGTGGAAAGGAAGACGGAGAGCCATGGCTGTTCTTCGCAGATAAGTTGAGTTTCAAACTCGTAAGTGTTGAAAATTAACAACTCTGATGTAAAGCCGATAATTGATTGAGCTTAGTGGAACTTACGTGATATTATAATTATAAAATTCAGGCAAAATAGCCACGTCTCTAAATAAAACATTAAAAAAAAACTACTTTAGGCCGACCTGATTTTAATATAATTTTTTGAATCAATGTGACATGAACATATATGGTGAGCTGGACAAAATTAAAAACTCTATCCAAAGACATAGAAAAGGCCAAAGAGACAGAGAGGCAGTGGGAGACAGAGAGGCAGTGGCTGTATTTGTTCTGATGCCTTCATCACCCCTTGATTAAATAAAGAGAAAAAGGTTGCTCCATACTGGGGATGGAAAAACTCCCCGTCCAGTGCGGGATGGGTTCGGGCGGAGATTTGTTAAACTGGATGGGCTGTGGGGTGGTAAACGGGAATTTTGGCAGGGACGGGAAAGCACTCCACGTCCCGTTCTATTAATTTTAAAAATATATATTAATAATTCATATCTTGTTTGAATAACACATAATATATTGTTTTTATA
>JAYMSV010001053.1:0-14053 GCA_036897745.1 Erodium moschatum | reverse complement strand
CATAAGAAACAAAGAGAAAAACACCAACACTCTCATCCTCCCTACAATTTCGGCCAAGGCTTCTCCCAACCTACATTTTGTGTTCTTGAGTCCTCTAAGCTTAGAACTACGTGGCTTTGATTCCTTGGAGGATACGTAGGCGTCTTAGAGACTAAAGCCGAATAATTTTTTACCCGGTGTTCTTGTTTTGGTAAGAAATTGTGCTGAAATTTTTTCTTGTGATTATAATCTTTGGTAGTTAATTCATGGCTTACATGGTCTCTTGGTTTCAATTGTTATTCCGCTGCGAGTTGCTTCATCTCCTAACCTACCTCGAGACTCAACAGTAATACCATGAAAGATAAGCTTAATGCTCTTGAATGAAAAGGCACGTAGACATTGTGATCATTACCTTCGGGAAAGCTCGTTCTTGGTAGTATGTGGATTTACAAGGCTAAGCTTAGGCAAGACGGGTCTCCAGAACAACTTAAGGGGCGTCTTGTTATCTTCGGCAATAGGCAGCTTCTTGCTATCAACTTTCATGAAACATTTCCACTGGTCACCAGGATGGTGACTGTCTGCTTATTTTTAGACGTTGTTATTGCTCGAAATCGGGAGCTTCATCAAGTGGACGTGCATAATGCATTTCTTCTTGATAACTTGGAAGAGGAGTTATGAAGCTTCCCTTGGCTATGACCCATGGGGTTCGGCGGGTAAGGTTTGTCGACTCCGAATGGCTCTGTATGGTCTTCAACAAGCACCTCGATAATGGTTTGCCAAATTGTCATCCGCTCTGTAGTTGTTTGGTTTTCAATAGTCCACTACAAATTATTTATTGTTTTGTTATACTAAGGGGGATGTGTCCTTATATGTTCATGTCTATGTGGATGATTTACTCATTGCAGGTTGAGGTCATGATGTAGTGCTCAAACTTAAGGCATATGTGCGTGATTGTTTTCATATAAAGGATCTTGGAGTCCTTAAGTAATTTCTTGTAATTGAGGTTGCTCGAGGTCCCGACGACTTGTTTTTGAGTCAAAGAAATTATCTCTTGGATATCATCAGTGAAGCTGGCTTATTGGGGTCTAAGTCTATTTCTACCCTAGTGGATCAAAATCATCGGTTAGCTAGTGTTGAGGGGGAGTTGTTTTTAGAACTTGAAAAGTATAGGCGACTGGTAGGGCAGTTGGTCTACTTGACGATTACTTGGCTTGAGCTATCTTATTTGGATCATGTGTTGGCCCAATTTATGTCTATTCCTATGATCGTTCATTGGGAGGCAACACTTCGCGTTCTCAAATACCTTAAAGGGAGCCCCGGCGAAGGTATTTTGATGAATCACCAGTGAGACTTGCAGATCTAACAACTCCAATATTTCACGATTTTGATGAATCACCAGTGTTTTTCTCAAATACCTTAGGTCCTCTCCGGTAACTTGGAAGATAAAGAAGCAACCCACAGTTTCACGATCTTCCGTCGAGGCATAATATCATTCCATGGCTATGACTATTTGCAAGTTGAAATGGTCGAAGAATATTTTATCTTGCCTTGATGTACAACATGATCAACTTATGCGCCTATACTGTGATAATCAGCCGACTTTGCATATCGCAGCAAATCCAATATTTCATGACGTACGAAGTACATTGAGATGAATTGTCATTTTGTTCGAGATGAGCTTAACACTGGAAATATTGCTATGTCGTACATATAAATAAATGATCAGACCTTATATACAACCACAATTAAACCTGAAGAGATGAGCTCTAACTCCCGACGTCATCCAACTCCCGATCACCGTCGGAGAAACAAATTGACTCCACTTCCGGTCGAGGGATTTGATGATTTGTTGGTTGTTTCAGAAGCTTTAGGCACTATTGAGAAGGCGTTGAGACGAGAGGCTGGCGGTTTGGCTGCACCTCAGGCCGAAGCAGAAGGTTGGAAGCACAAATACGTGAAGATTGCAATCACTTGCGGACGAGCTTGTGGAACTGGTACGGCTGTGAAGACCACAGTCCCTCATCCTCCTGTCCTTGGCAAAAACTTAGTTGCTCCGGTGATAAAGGTTACATGCAAGCCTTTTAGGAAGGTAGATGTAGCCTTTGTTGTAGCAGGGTCATTAAGGAAGGATTCATCTTCTGGCAAGAAGGTGGCTCGTGATGAAGAAGGTGTTGATCTACCTGTGAAACGGAGACGTCGTCGAATCGTTTCTTCGAGCAAATTGCAACTCTCCGCCACAGGGATCTCGACTACGAAGGTATTTATTTGCCACTTACTTCACTACACAACTGTGGATTGGATTATGAATTCGTTTTGGGGTTTTCGGCAAAATCTTATCGGCTACTGTTCTCAAACGGTCAACCGCCGAGGTTCATAATTTGGGTTCGTTGAGTTTTAGTCACCAGATTTTGCAGATAAGGTGATTGAAGCCTACAACGGTTTCAAATATAATGGGTTTGAGTTGCTCGTCGCCATCGCTCGTACCTATGACCGGATTCAGGTTGGTGTTGGAAAACAGAGCATGCCAGAGGTTGAACGAGGTCTCACTCCGGCGAGCTCATCGAAGTGTTTGACTAACAGAGGTTGTTTGACAATCACAACGAAATCTAGGGAAGATCTCGTTGCTTTGGCCGTGATTCATGCGCATGATCGATCGGAATCTCATGTTTCAAATTTAGTTGGAGATTTGTTGGTTCAGGTGGACGAGGTCAATAACGTGAAGGAGTTGAATTCTGTGTCTCCGTCTATTTGTCCCGATCTTGGGCCTACGGATTGTTTGGGCCATATGGACTCAATTCTAGGCCCGAGTCATATGGTTGTTGTGGCTCCGCAGTCACAAAGAGTTAGCCCCGTTGTTGCGGCTCATGTTTCAGCTGCAGCTCTTGAGCTACTAAATTTGAGTGGACCAGGCATTCACAAAGAGTTGGTTGGCTCTGCACCTGATTTCTTTGTGCATCAAGTTGAGCAGACCTCGAAGCCTACTGTTGGGGATGGGTCGGTAAAGACTTTAGAGCTGGGTGGTCCTTTGGGGGATCAGGGAAATCCATGGAAGGATGCCCTTCTCAAACCCCCGAAACGCAAGAGGCGACAACCTAAGAACCTATCGGAATATTATACTGTTTATTCTAAACTAAGAGCACGTTCGTTGAGTCGTGAAAGACTCGTGGATTCTGTTGACGTTTGGAAACAGATCGCGCAAGCTCGAAACGCTCAAATTGCTCAGCCTCCTCAAGCGAAGGCTTTCGACGATCAAAATTTAACTTCGAACGGTGAAGAGTGGGTCACCGATGAGGGTTGATTTTGTTTTGTTGGTGTTCGTGTTTTTTTTTGGACTTATAGTCCTCCCGTTTTCTAGGCTTTGGCCCCTTAGCTTCGTACGAGAGCTCCACTATAATCATTGGTTTTTTACCTGTATCTTTTCGAAGCAGTGCATTCCGATTCCTTTCTTGGAATAGGTCTTATTAATAAATTTTAGAGCTTATATATTAAAAAAAAAACAGATGATCAATTGGCAGATATCTTTACGAATGCTATTGGGAAATTAAATTGGCGAGGTAAGATTTCCATCAGTAAATTGACTCATTAAATTAAATTGTATGTTTTAATTAACTGTTTGCTTTCATTTTCCTGTCTATCTTAGGAAAGGCTACTAGCGGCTCAGGAAGACTTCACTGACATCCTAGCCGCCATGCAAGAGTCCGGTGTCGATGACACGTCACCCACCCCTATGAAGAAGAAAATCTTAGATATTGACGCAATCACCAAATAAATCGGCGAATCTAAGGGACAATTCCAATCCGAACTTGGGCAGAAAGTAAGGGTCCGACGGCTCATTGATCTTGCCAGTTCACCCAGCTCCGCGTTCGCCAACCCTCTCACAAGGTGGAGGAACTCGCCCGTCTTGTCCAGAAGCAATAGTAACAGCTAGCCGTAATGGCCAAACGGGACATGAATCGCTAAGAAGAATTCGAAATGCAAAGGGAGCGGGAAAAGAAAACCCAAGAAGATTTGGTCAACCAATTCACCCTATTCATGGAAGTCGTGAGACGGCAGGGCCTCGACTTTTGTAAAGGTCGCGTGTCGGCTAGTTAGATGCATTTCTGTTACACTATATGACATTTCATGATTTTGGGTTTCGACTATTTTATTTCGGACTTTATTGAACAATTTTATGTTTAATATGCACTTTCAATTTCTGGTATGCATGAATTAAAATGTTTCCTCGTTGTTCTATTTTGGGTATGTAGGTTCATTTGATCGTAATGCACGTTTGGGCGCACAATTTCTAAATATATTTTTTTAAAATCTGTAGTACAACTTAGCCGACTGGATTACATAACTCAGCCAGTAATGAAAATTCAAAGCTAGCTCAATGTGTGAGTCAGTATTGAATATTAAGTACCAGCCCACACATTCAACCAATAATGAATATTCAATATCGACTCACACTTGAGTCGGCTTAATTTGAATTTTCATTATCGACTGAATGTGTGGGCCGGTAATGGTCTTTCATCACAAACCAAACACTATTGAGTTGATAATGAAATAAAATGGATTCATAGTCGACCGTTCTTGTCCGACCGAACTGCTGATCAGTTTATATTTTAGCCAATCGAATGCTTTCCATAACCGATCAAATAGGTTGGTCGACAATAAACTGCCACGTGGTTGTATTATAACCAAATATGGATTTAATACTTTGAACCCAATACTCCAATATTTTTAGGTTAGGCTCAAATACTTAACGTTTGATATGTAATTTCTTTTGTACATATCAAAGAAGGGTCTGTTTATAATGTGCATATATAATTAACTTTGATCGTTTGAATTTTTTTCAAACCCGACCTAGTTAGTTTATTGAAACTCGAATAAACTTCGTCTTTATCAGCCAAAAAATCTTAATAAACATCCTTTTTCTTCAATAATACAAAAAACTAGATGGTACTTGGCTACGAACAACCACCAATCAAGAAAGTATTTGTGTACTGATAAATGATAATTAATTAAAAAAAAAGTAAAACTTAAAATTGTGATTTAGCTAAATTTAGGCAATCTCAATATCTGATATAGAGGAATAAATCTCGAGTACATACGGATAACGAATAATGTTAGCAAATTAGTCGTTTGATCTTGGTCTTGACCAGGTCTCCTAAATCTGTGTTAACTATCAATAACATGAAAAAACCGATTCTCTTTCCGACAACAAAATCTCACTCCCTTTGACCCCTTACAACCATTGATCTACCCTGATCCTCCTCTCCTCCAAACCTACCTGATCCCGACACGTGCCACACAGGGTCGACCTAGCTACTGCCAGCGTGTCGTCCAGCTGGCCCGCCCGTCAGAAACCTCATCCACTTTCCCCAAATAGAATGCGGTTTTAAAATAGGATAAGATGTGCACGTGTGACGAATTTAGTACTAATTGTTAGTTACGGTCAGACAACACAATCTTTCTTGCTAAAACGGGAAAGCCCGGGCGATCCGCGACGAGCACGGTCCGTGCGGGGCACGTGCGTCGGCAATGGTCCGTGTCGCGCATTCTCGGACGCGGCGCGTAGCGAGTCCGTACGGGTGATCTGATTCGCGGATTTCGCGCTGAAGATAGGCTTGGAAGCAACGTGTGGCTGCAACGACAACACAAGCTCTCGCCAAACACTCCTCTGCGACCGACTCAGTCACTAGGCTGATTCTCCGCCTCCCAGATCTCGCCACGTGGCGTGCCGGGTCCCGCCTTTCGCGGGTCCGGTGTGGCGTGGCGCGATCTTGGTCGTGGATGGGGTGAGATTTTTTGTAGGATTCTTATTCCATCCACTTGGCTCCATTTCTTTCTGTTACTTTCTCTTCTTCTTCTTCTACTTTTTTTTTATTTTCTCTCTTCTCTCTTGTTGATCAGATCCTCTTTCCTTTTCGTGATTCCAAGGCTCTTTCCAGCAGAATCTAGCTCACACACCCATTAAGATCTGATTTTTGTGCGGTCATTATTGATTTAATCTGAGAGCAATTTGATCTGTTTTTGGTTTGGTGTTGTTGTTTCTGTGATGTGGGTTTGTATGATATGTATTAGTGGATGTGCACTCAAGGTGTTTGATAATAGTCCCCAGTGAAGAGAGATCTGGTTTTGGCCAAGTGATGAGATTGAGATCTTAAGTGAGCTTGGATTAGGAGTATGAGAGGAGATAAGGACGAGGAGAAGGTGATAAGTCCGATGTTTCCTAGGCTTCATGTGAACGACACGGAGAGAGGAGGACCCAGAGCGCCTCCTAGGAACAAAATGGCTTTGTACGAACAGCTTAGCGTTCCTTCTCAGCAGAGCTTCAGCTCCAGATCGGCTTCCATGCTTCCGCCCACCAATGGCGTTTCCAGATTGGTTCCTTCGCCGTCGTCTTCAGCCCACGTGAGTGTAACGATTTATTCAAAATTATGTTGTTTAATTTTGGACTGTTGATGTCTCCTACAAGTTACCATAAATTCACAGACAAGCTTCCCTTTCCCAATATAGTATTGGGTTTTGAGTAGTTTAGGATGTTATGAACTGGTTGTTTGAGGTCCAAGGATAGCATATTTAGGATGTTTCAAGTTCCTTGTACATATCAAACAGGGAAATTTTACTCTAATCTGGTTTAATTCTTATTTCTAACCTGCACCCAACCATATGAACAACATCATAATTTCATCACTCATGTGTTACTTTTATCTCGTTTTTTGGATCGAAATGATTGTCTGAATATCTGTAGGGATGTGGTGGACGAGAAAGGAGTCAATTTACGCCGTTCTGTAACTCCCCCGCGCCTTGTCATTCAACGGAGAAGCCTCGTTCTCATTCTTCAATTGGAGCTAATTTGGGTAGCACGATCGCGTGTCACGAATCAGCAAAACCAATAGAACATCACAAGAGTCTTAGTGCCACGAGGCCACTGCAACAACCTATTCCCCCGAATTTTCCCAACTTCAGAAACTTGTCGACCCTTAAGAAGCATAGTGGCGAGGCTGCCCCTCCTACCGTTTCGAGTTCAGGTGTAGTTTCTCATAGTCCTGATACCCGGCAGAGGAAAGACCAATTCCCCCTCTTTCGCCCGAGCTCTTCCGTTCAAGGAACTGATCAAAACTCAAGGCAACATGTGAGGAACCCTAGTGTAGATAGTCCTAAAGTGACCCAAGAGCCAACTGATAGATACATTTCCATCTCTTCAACCAAAGAGAGGACTTGTGGATCATTAAAGCGGGTACGCGAATCTTCAGACCAGAATCACCACAGAAGCTTATTGGAGGCTGTAAGCAAAAGACGTGGATTGTTTCAAGAGGGCGTGGCGCCAAGAGAGAAAACGAAAACCACGCTTATGGAGGACACATGCTCTAGGCCAGCTGCAGGAGGAAGTGACAAGGAATGTGGATCTGTAAGAGTTGGAGAGACGGAAAAAGACAATGAGATTTCTGATTCTTCAATGGTGGACTCTGTATCGGTTTTGGACATATCACCTGATGATGTTGTAGGAGTAATTGGAGAGAAACATTTCCTGAAAGCAAGAAGAGCTATTGTGAAGTAAGTTTTTGCACATTTATGATCAACTGTAATATTGTAGTGCTTCATCTGACTGATATGCAACTTTCTCTTACAGTCAACAAAGGGTATTTGCAGTGCAAGTATTTGAGCTGCACAGACTCATAAAGGTACGCAGCTTGTTAGAATATAAAATTATAATTAGATTTAACCTTTTAGTTGGGTTGGTTTTTTAATATGGTATCAGATTCAAATCCCACCACTTATCCTCAATGTACCTCTTATGTACCGTCGACTATCAGCTTAAGTTTTTAGATACAATTGTCTGTTAATGATCAAACTATGTCATGACATTGAAACAGGTCCAGAGATTGATCGCTGAATCGCCACATTTACTGCTAGAACACACCCTTTCTCTGCTCAAGCCTTCCTCGAAAGGATCTCTAGCGAAGAAGCTACAGTCTGAGTCTATTCTCGAGCCAAGAAATGGTTCTCAGAATCCAAATGCAGACAGTACTGAATGCGGGGCTGAGAGTGCATTACCAAAGCTTCCTCTTCCTCTGGCGGACGAATCGAGTAAAGGGCTTGCTTCTCACAAACCCTTTTACAGACCTTACACAGGAAGCACTCAACCTCCACAACCCCTTGCTCCGGATCCGAAGCCATCCCCATGGTGCTTCCACCCGCCGCCAGGGAACCAGTGGTTAGTGCCAGTAATGTCCCCTTCGGAGGGGTTTGTCTACAAGCCTTACACAGGGCCAGGCCCTCCAAATGCAGGGCTCATGGCCCCTGTTTACGGGGGCTACGACCCCATGAACGCAGGCTTCGGTATCATTCCCGGGACAACTCCGATGGGTCAGGCATACTTTCCACCATATGGCATGAACCCGTCTGCCTCAGGCTCAGCGGTCGAGCAGGTCAGCCCTTTCGCCAAGGGACACGAGGATCAACAGTCGAATGTAGACATCAACCTGGCTATGTCGAGCCAGATGAGCAGAGCCATATCTTGCCGAGTCAAGAAGCAAGCGTCCAAGGAAAGCGAGGTGCAGGGCAGCACTGCGAGTAGTCCTTCGTCGAGGGTCAATGGGGAGGCACTGACTCTGTTCCCCTTGGCGTCGGATCTCAATGCCGGTGAGCCTCCGGCGAGGGTGATTAAGGTTGTGCCTCACAATCCTAGGTCTGCAACTGAGTCTGCTGCTCGTATTCTTCAGTTTATACAAGAAGAAAGAAAACAGTTCGATTAGTCCTATGATGACATCTAACTTTGTACCTGGTGGGAAGATCATGTCAATGTTCAATCGAGTGTCTGATATATTTCGGCACATCAGTGTGCTTTTACTTACATCCATATATATTGTATTATCAGGGAAGATGAATAGAAGTTCATATTATAATATAGGGGAAGCTACTTTGAGTTTCATTAACAATAATACATTTTACAGGTCATTCGCTATTAATAACACGTCATTACTTTTTTTTATGTGTATATAAGTCCGGACTTCTGTTAATTTGGATGGAAAAGTCACGTTTTGTCAAATTTTAAAAAATACCTAAACTAACCCTTTACCCACTAAAATTTTGATGTGGTCCACATCGGTAGAACTGAAACTCTGGCCAGCCTCCGATGAATGTGGATTCGGTTATGTCTGATCTGGTCCGTTCCGTTGTTGGAAACCAGTTTGACGCGGATCGACACAGGGTTGCCGGTGAGGAAGATAGATCTGAAATGAAAGACATGTGATAGTATTTGAAAATCATATGAATAAGGTACCATAACTTATAATGTTGATGCAGTTGATCAAAATTAACGGAAGCTGACATTTTTATATGTATAATAACAAAAGGTGATAGCGTGTTACTTTTTTTTTTTTGACGGAAGTGAGAGCGTGTTACTAATGCCGCATCACTTTAAGCATAGCAAAACAAAGGTTAAAGGAGAGAGTTAATAAAGTTACCCCTTTAATATACCATGTCATTATCAAAATTACAAATATATAGTAGCATACACATAGTTGGTCCTATAGGGACAGAAACCAAGTTTCTCAATCTCCAGACTCATAATCAAAACTGAGTCAATACAATCGTATTGTACAAATCTTTTGAAACCCATTTCAGATAGAGACCAGAAGTTGCTTGAATGCAAGCACATTGCAATGCCAGTACTTGTAGGCTTCAGATGACGCTCTCTCTTCTCCACATCTACTCAAGAGAACTAAATCCGGCAAAAGCTCAGCTGACCTGAGAAGCTCTTTTGAGCCTCAAGAACAAAAGAGCCAATGGCTGTTACCAAAAGATCAGATGAGCTCTAATACGCAAACACACTCGATATGTGGTGTGTGAGGGAACATATCCACTGGTTGTAAGCTTTTCAGTTTGTAACATCCTTTAAGATTTTGCTCTTCCTGCACCAAGAATATTTTGCAACTGTTAGACGTAGGAGATATAAGGAAATAAGAACTTTGGTCTAAGATTGATGCATACCACGCCATGACAAAGGTAATCCAGGTCACGCGCACATGTCGCGGGATTGCATGAAACATACACAATGCGTGGAGCTTTGAGCTTTAGCAAGAACTTGATCAACTTCATGTGCATTCCGGGACGATTTGGATCTGAGGTTTGACAATTTGAAAATAGAGAGGCAATTGATTCAATCTGTATTCTCACTGAGGATCCGAGTTGGGGTTGAGAAGATAACCTGAGATGACAATATCGGGCTTAGGAAAGTTGCTGCCAAAATTTTCATCGATTTTATTGAGATCGCCTTGGATAAATGTAGCATTGGAGATCCCATTGAGCTTGGCGTTCTGGCAAGCATCTGCAATGGCTTGTGGAACTACTTCATAGCCATAAACATGCTTGACCCTGAAAATGAAAATATCGAAAGGGTGATGTTAGAGTGGGTTTATCTATGGAAAACGTTATTTACATACCTACTTTGACCTTTCACTATCAAAAAGACCCCCTAAAGGTGAGGGGTTGTCAGTAACACACGGTCACCTTTTGTAATAATCAAAAACACCCGGATTCACACAGAAAAGGTGATGGTTTTATCAGGAGCAAACTGTCATCTTTCTCATTTCTCAGTGGTTTTTTGGGACAAAATAACCCAAACCCGGGTGTTTTTGGTGATTAAAAAAAGGTGACACTGTGTTACTGATAACACAGTCAAATAAATGGAGGAGTCGTACCTATTGGCAAGTGTCAAACCTATGGTGCCGGTCCCGCAAAATAGATCAAGAACGATTTCCGAGCCATCTCCCTTTAAACTAGCACAATCTTCAACAAGTTTATACAGAACCTCTGCCTAAACAGTGTAGAGTACAGTATAAATTCTTCATGGTTCTTAAGCAAAAGATTGAGGATTGAGTATAAAAACATGCACATTCAATTTCCTACCTGATGTGTATTTGTCTGGAAGAAAGAGTTAGCTGAAATCTGAAAAGTAAGCCCTCTTAAGGTCTCCGTAATGGTGGCTTTCCCATACAAAGTGTACTCTTTTTCCCCAATAGACGTGTTACCAACCGAAGTATTTATATTATTCACGATGCTTACCTATTGGAAACGACAAATATTACAATACGAAAATAAAACATTTTGCTGATTTAGAGCTCTTGAGCCGTTGCTTTGAGATCTCGTCAGTGTAGGCAACATTATATGAAGGACATTATAAAAAGGGAAAATTGCGAAAAACGACCCTCATGTATATGTTTTCGGCAACTTGTGACCCTGACGAAAAAAAACTCTTGTAACTCTTATATTTTTGCACCGTTTATCACAGTTAAAAACCGATGAAAAGACTTATTTACCTCCAAATCCCTTGATTAGTTCAACAAGATATCAACATATCATACTTGAGGGACCTTTTTTTACAAACATTCAATTTTAATACAAGGGTATAAGTGGTGTTTCAAAATGTTTGAAGGTCACGTACATGGCACAAGACCCATTTTGGATGAAATCTGTTACGTTTCACTAACAGTGCAAAATAAATGAAACTCCGGGACTACAAGTTGCAAGAATGTTTTCTTGAGGGACACAATTTGCCAAAATCTCACGCATGAGGGTCATTTTCCACAATTTTTCCTTATAAAAAACTAGAAGATAAAATTTCTAAATGAATGAATAAAAGCCAATAAAGAACATGTTAAAACACAAACCACTTGAGGAATAAAAATGTGAATGAGAGGAATTTATTGCACAAACCACTTCAGGGATCACAGAGATTTTCTCGACAAGGGGCTTCAACAGCTCTGGCTTGTAAGACGAGGTTATAAAATTAACCATAAGCTCAGGTAAACCAGTTGTTACATTCCTGAATTAAAACATGAATTTATGTGAATATGGAGGTACCAAGTTCACTAACTTGTTTTGGAAATTAAGATATGCATTGAAGCAACTACATGACTGTAAAGGTTAAAGATAGAGCAAAATATCAGGTGAATCTACATATAACGTGCACCATATGATGATGAGTGTTCATCGACCAATAGGTTGTGGCAATGCCATGCTGATAAAACCTATATGTGGCTAAAATCCAGCATTTCAAATGAAATCCTAGTTTCCAAACAGACCATTAAGGAAATTCATCATATTACTCGATTGTTTCCTACTTCCAGTAACTTGGGGTTTGGGAAACTTTATGATACAAATGCTTCAGAAACATCACGACAAAACAAAACAAGCTGAAATTGAAGTACCTTCCACTTCTAAGCGCGAGATGCTTAAGAAATCCAACATGAGAGTAGACATTATATGGAGAAAGGTCTAATTGTGGATCTCTCCAACAGTCTTGCACAATCGAAAGAACCTACAAATCAGAAAATACAAGTCAAGAAAGCAGGTCAGAGCACAATGCAGCTTTTTTTTATCAGCAAGAAAGCGGGGAAATCGTACTCTGCTCCTAAGTGTATACATAACAGTTCCAAATTGCAATTTGCCGATGGAAAATAGTTGGGAGATGTCATTTGCAAAAAAAAAAATAGTTCGCCGATGTATTTGCAAAACGCGCATAGTTCACCGCAAGTTTTTTGCAATTATCCCAAGATTTAAAAAGGTTACCCTAGCGTGATCTTAATTCTTCAATCACATATGATGGCATATCCACGAAACACAGCATTTAAGTATCCAGCCGTTCTAAAATAACAATGTTGACTAATACATGCTACGTTAAGCACCAACGAAGTTGATGCCAAAGCTAGTAAATAGAAATTAACTTACCATATTGGCGGGATCACCTTGTAATAAGCACTTGTTCACATTCAGAACTTTATCAAAAAAGCCGGGAGCATGCAGTCCCAAGGCATAGTTATCAGTACCAACTAATTGTGTCTCTTGTAATAACTCCTTAGGCAACCATTTTCTGTCACCGAATGAGAACTCCATCTGCAGAGGTAGCAAAGCTTATCTTATTAGCTACTTCGCTCAGATAACACAATCCACAGAACTATGCATGATTTTGCACTCCGAACTGACCTTGTTTCTGTAACCAAACTGTATATCACAAGGAACGATGGGCTTCATAATACTATGGAACTCTGGGTCTCTATTGGAGAACTTCCCAACACGTATCACCAACTCCCGAACTTGTTCCTCCTTAGTCCTAACCTGAGCCTCATACAACAAGTTTTGTGTCTTGCAACCTCCACAATGCCTAGCATATTCACATGGGGCATCCACCGAGTCCAAATGAGGAGATAGTATCTCCACCTTAGCCGCCTTCATATTATACAAGCAAAATCAAGATCACTATAAGTTTAATCATCAAGTATGTGAGCTCCACAGTACAAATTATCTTAACAAGTTCAAAAATAAAATTTTCATAATTCCTCAGCAATACTAAGCTCAAATTAGAACAGTGTTCACTTTTTCTTTTCTCCAGAATAACAAATACAGACATCAAAAGACCCAATTTTTAACATTTTTTCTAGCACCCAATACTAGATTACCGCTCCTTCTCCTCTCATTTCTCTCAAATTTTCTTATCAACGAAACAAAATAATCTCAAATTTCAGTACCGGACCTCAGCGTAAGATCCCTTTCTGCGGGTGACGCGACCGATGAAGCGCTCGCCTGGGAGCGCGCGGTCGCACATGACGACGAAGCCAGTGTCGGAAACCTTGCAGACGCCCTTCCCTTTGAAGGCCAAGCTCTCGCAAACCAGTTCCAAGGTCTGGTTCTTCTTGGGGTAAAACGAAAGGGGCTTGCTCTTGGGCTGCTCTTGAGGCCGCGAGTCTTCCGCGGAGGAAGTAGCCAGAGCAGCCACTGAAGAAGAGCATCGAAACTTTCCGAGCCATGGCCGAGAAATTGTCAGTTGCCTTAAGCTATGGCCATGGAGGGTCGCCATAGTTGTGTGTGTGAACTGGGAAGTAGCTGCTGCTATGAACGTGAGCGAAAGGGAAGGAGAAGATTAGGAGATGAAGGGTATTTTGGTAAATCAATAAAACGGCGCCGTATTGTAGTATAGGACATTAGAGCAACTGCACTCGACCGAACAAACATGCGAACCACAAACCAGAATTTTCTTGTTTGTGGTTCATTTATGTTCGATCGACGGAAGTGGAAGGGGGAGGTG
>JAYMSV010001052.1:0-14054 GCA_036897745.1 Erodium moschatum | reverse complement strand
ACGTGTAATATACAGATTCGCCGAGAAAGGAAAGAGACAGGGACGAGTGAATTGGAGGAAAGGACTTCGACGGTCGATGAAAAGTCGATGATTTTACAGACGTCCTCTCGACGGTCGATGAAAAGTCGATGATTTTGCAGACTCGGAGGACGTCGAATCGACATGAGAGAGAAAATCGGAGCCGAAACGTCGGCGAATCCTTTTTTTCGTCACTTTAGAGTTTCGATGATTCCTTCGACCTCCACCGTGGAAGGTCTTATATCTTGCCTTTTTTAATTATGTATTTTTAAGTGTTCAACTTTACAACTTTTTATTTCACGTTTATGATTTTAAACAAAAAGTGAATTTTTTTAGTCATGTAAGCCTTATTTGGCCAAGTATGATTAACACAGCAAGCAGCCACATAGTAATAACATAAGGTCATAAATCATTAGTTTAGAACAAATGGCAATAGCAAGGATCAATCTGAGCATTTTCAGTATCTTCAAGTCACACCTCTCTTATAATACCACGAATCTCTGCTCATTTCTACTACACATCAAAGGATGAAAAATCATATTTTCCTACCAGTTTCAATACTGAAAATGCAGTTCTTCAATCCTACCTCCTAACTGACACCATCCTCATCTAGTGCCGATCATACCGCCTGAGACAACAACAAATAAATAATTTAGAGATCAATTCATTTCAACTTGAAACCAAAATCTATATAATTTTCAAATGCATGCTAAGCAAAGCAACGTTTATTTACCATGTTGTGACCAAATCAGTTCTCCAACTATAAAGAAATCGACCAAAATGGCCCTAGCTAGTAATCAATGTTACTTTCACGTTCCATTAAAAACATAAGAGGGAATTGCTAAAAAGTGCCCTCATGAATTGGTCACAATGGAGACCCCTTTGGAAAAAAAAGGTGCTATGCTCTATGAATTAGGCACGTTCTCCGTTAGTAAAAACCAGTGGAAATTTGATAGGCTTTATAAAGGCCTTATGAACTGGCAACGTACAAAAATGTCGACAATTCATAATTGTGGCTGACGGAAATCAAATTTCTGTTAGGTTTTAGTGGAGAACAGTGTCCAATTCATGGTACAATGTATAACACTCTTTTTTCAAATGACTTTCATCTGTGACCAATTCATCATGATAACACTTTTCCGCAACTCCCCCAAAATAGAACTCACACACCAAGCACTGAGACGGCATCCAAGTTTCATGAAAAATCAACAATGGGTGGGTAAATATTATATTTTTAGAGCCATGTCAGCACAATTAATGCCAAAAATGATGGATTTGTTGATAGTTTGAGTACTAAATTGGCATATTAGTAATTTGTGACAGACACGGTCGTTTTAAATAGTTGAAAGATTGATTGTGTGATTATTCCTAAAAGACTACAAGATCATGTAATGAGTGAGTCACGTACATGACATAACAACTCCAACGTAAAGAAAAAGATTGATCGAATTGCACAAATAGGAAATACAACTAAACATATTCCAATTACCTGTTGCGGTCATAATCCCTTGTGCGTTCCCTAGAACGTGACCGGGACCTACGACGACTTCTTGAATCATAATTATGGGAGCGATCAGAATCTTTATCCCGCTCACGATCTCGATCATGGTACCTACCGTGATCTCTACTCCGACGATCATAATCCCTCGCACGATCACGACTATCTCTATCCCTGCTTGGTTCCATTTCATGTTCCCTCATCCGCTCTTTCGATCTTGATCAAAAAGATTTTACAGAAGAGCCTATCATATAACAAAGTGACAAAAAAAAAAAGACACTACATTAGGAAAGTAAACCACGCCAGGTTACCTTCTATCATCGGGCTGATCAACTTTGCGAACCTTGTTGTTTCTCTCCTCCTGAAAGCATAATATGAAGAAAATATATAATTTAAAGCACAACCAGAGCCATTTTAATCCTTTCAATAAGAAAACATCTCGATAGAATTATACCAATAAAGAAATAGATCAAATCACATTATAAGCAAATAATCATCTGACCTGCAGCTCTGCAAGTTTCTCACGAATTTGTATGTAACCCAAATGGAGCTTGCCTCCAAAATGATCTGCTAAACGGCGATCACTGAAAACATAGGGGGAAAGTAAAATTGTTTCACCAACTAAATTACGCCCACAAGTTTAAACATGATAAATGAATGTGCAATAGCCCCATAAATTTATCTAATAATTGCATGATCTACCAACATAAACGTAAAAAGACGCACATTATGTAGCTCCAAAAGTTATCCTCGTAAAACTGGGCACAAAAGCCTGCTGGTGACAAGGAGGTATGATCACCCGTCAAAAAGATGAAGCACTTGAAACCCCGGACACTAATTCTTTAATGCCCTTGAAAAAGCTAATAAATTAGAGAAACAATTTAAAACCATACCTGTCATAGACACTCAAAAACGCTCCACAGATGTCACAAACGCGTAGCTTTTGATCAGTCTGAAGTTCACAGCAATAGTGGAAGATTAGTTGAGTACATCAACAAACAATACCAATTATCACAAACACAACATGCAAGTTTACTGGCAGGATGTATAACTACATATATGACTCTAGTCATGTACATTATGAAAAGTGGACATGGCTGAATAGAATGACATGAAACTTGCAGGATTCATCTTATTGGTGATAGAAAAATGTCATAGTGCACATTTAGAGTAATAAATCCAGTGTTTCTATGATTCATCTTATTGGTGATAGAAAAATGTCATAGTGCACATTCAGAGTAATAAATCCAGTGTTTCTATACCAGAATACACTAAACTAAGGAGAAACTTATGAGAGTATACTGCAGATTTAGTATTGGTTTGATTACAAAAGCAAAGCTTTTGACTCTTCCTTTTTTTCTTTTTTCTATAGTTGATTTGACTGTCTATGGACACCCTGATAGCTATAGTTATTATAGGAAATTGTACTTACAATGCGCACATCAGCAGCAGTGTACTTGGAAGAATCTGGAACAGATTCCTGCCTGGTAGACAACTGAAAGGCAACAAAATATTATTTTTATAGATGAGAAGCAATTTTAAATAAAAAAGAAAGATTTGGGATGTAAGTATATGACAGATGCATATACACCATAACAAGTCATGAGAATACGATGAACCAAAATTAATTTGACCATAAGCTAAGAGTGTAAGTAAAACACCTTCTTCAGTGCTTCAGCCTCTTCTAATGCTTTCTGTGCCTCATCTACCATGCCTTGCTCACCTAAAATAGGTACATATCATCAAGAACTGAAAAACAAATAATTCCAAACGGAAAAAAATAAATAAAAAATAAATGCTACAACATAAAGATCAGGCGCACTCCTAATTAATGGAAACAATAAGAATAAGTCCTGATCCTAGGAAAACTTTTACACAACATCAAAACATCAGGTCACAAATATTCTTATCATTTATCATCTACAAATATAATCATAGCTACCAAAAACCTGAAACCCAAAAATTCACACCACATTACCACTGTGTGTTGCAGACATACTATGTTTGATAGGCTACTCCTTCACAGTTGTGAGGATGGGAATCAGCGACTTGATGGTTAATCTACAATGCCTACGTCATTTGACCCACTTTATAAGTACAAAATTAATATGTTCGGTTGAAATAATATATTATCATTCATCTCACAGTGACAATGAAAGGAATGCAAATACTATCATTTCCAGGAGCAGACATTTTCTGGGGCAGAGGCCAAGAGAAGGTAAACATACCAATATCACAAGCAAACACCTCAAGGACACCCAAAAACTAAAAAGCATAAGGCTTTGAGTCATAATATATAATTATGAGTTTGATTCTAGACCTACCGAGATCCTCTGCTTTCTTCAGCTTCTCATTTATCATTTCCTGTGTACGAGCATCAGGAGCAGACACAGGCAAGGTAGCCAAGGATGGTGGATTTGGCAAAGGTTGAGGTAAAGATGCTCTGTCTTTATTGAAGGCATCCAAAAGAAGTGTCGCCTGTCACAACAAAAAAAACAGAACACCACGTGTACAGTTCAAACTGCCACCACATTTCACTCCAATAACTTCCTTCAACCGTCGAAATAGTGCAGTAAAAAAATTAAACAACATCAGAGCTTTAATATTAAGTCATGTTCCATTCAAGGTCTCAAGAAGAAAGGAGATAGTATGCACCTGTTTGTCCGCTCTTTTGGTTCTCAGTTCTTCTACTACTTCGAGAGCTTGAATCTTAAGGTCTGCCTTACCCTCCAGATCTGCAATGCACAATAATGAATTCGGTAAAAAAAGAATTAGCACTTCAAGAGAACATACTGATCGAAACAATTATTAAGGTGAGGTCCACATAAGGGCTCATTTTTTCTTATTCGAATGTGTAAACCTGCCTAGTTATGATGTTTTAACTAAAAACAAGAAAATAGAACTTTTAATTAAAAAAATAGGATGGCTTTGTAATATCTCATAAGGTTCACCCATTCCAGCAAAGGTCCTTACAATCTTTTGGATTAGTAATGCATTTTAGAATATATTCTATACAAGCATAAATTAACACTACACATAACAGGCTATGAGCAGACTCAGCAACAAATAGCAAAAAGTTCCAAATATTATAATGGCCATCTAAATATAAATAAATATATATATAAATATATGCTTAGACAAACTACCGTGTTGTTCCACTTCTTTCATCTTCTCCCTGATCTGCTTGGACAGCTCAAGTATCTCCGGGGTCTACAATTTTAACAGCATATATATATATATATATATATCAATTAACAAAACATAGTAAAAATATAACACAAATGAGAAGAATTTTATCATTACCAGGGTAACCTCGGACACAGAAATAGCGATAGCAGCTTTTGCATCATCTTCCTCGAGTCGCTTAAGAGCTCTAGCAATCTTTCTATCGCACTCAACAATGAGCCTTTCTATGACATCCTCCAAGTCTCTATCATAACTATCAACCCCTTTTGTCTTGGCTTCTTCATACTCCTTCCTAAGCTGCAGAGAGTGGACTTTTGGGCAAGGACCCATATCCATTTTCTGAAACAAAAACAAAAACGAGTTGCAATTCAAGAGCTGTGCTTAACACAACGGAAGAAAAACTAAAATCAACACATACCTAGTAAATCGAACACCATGTACAAAAATGAACTAAATCCTGATTTTGCAATAAATCTAAATTACATCTATGTTGCTGGTCTCGGGTTTTCTTATCAGCCAAACACAACATTAATCGAATATGGTTTTGAAATAAATACAAAAAAGTACCGTTAATTGGAAAAGCTCGTGAGGGCAAAGGCCGACGAGGAAGAGACGACAAACGTCGCGATCGTAGTACTTGCGGTTGACCTCTTTAACGTCGCCGTTTCGATTCGCCCCCATTAGCACATCAAGCTGCTTCCTCAACGCATCCATGGCTGAGTGCAGCCAGAACAGTGCGTAAATGGCGGGTTAGGGTTCGTTGAGCTCAAGAGAAGCGAATGTAGGACGAAGGAGTTGGTTTTCTTTTTCTAGCTAAACAGACAATATAATCAAAACTTCTTAATAATTACAGATTATTACGTAATAAACAAATTTGCACAATTTTTTTTTTGTTGTTGGACAAGGGGGTAAAATAGTCATTTTATATAATTTCCTTAGTTTTTATCCAGATCAAAACAAATGTACGTGGACCGAACATAAGGGTATACTAAAAAGGTCATTTCCAAACATACGAGACTTAAGGTCCGTATATCGAACAAAATGGTAACAAAAAATATCTACCCCATGTTCATATGAAAAATATGAATCAAACCTTCAACAGGGATCCCGAAGACTTCTCCCAGACTCTGTTGGAGGCCGGCAACCTATGATCGAAGAAGCAAAGAAAAAGACTACAAGGGGTGCAAAAGATACATAACGGTCCTACCAAGGGCCGGGCTCCAACAATGGTAAGTCGAAAAGTAGGGACAAAGACCCACTTTAGGTCTACCGTCGAATACGCACACCGTTAGACACTCAATGCCCGTTCCTTTCCACCATTGCAAAAGAGTATATACCTCTTCACCACGAGGGTTAAGTCTTCATCGTATGCACATCAAGGAAACCTAGTGGATCAGAAGCCAACACGACTATCTACATCTTTTTTGGGTCATACTCGAGCAGGGCTGAGAGGACATATGAAGAAATGAAAAGGCCAAGCAAGACGGCTGGGAGCTCCGGGACCCACTCCGAACCTTGGGAAATGGCCGTAATGGATTTTCTAAGCCACGACACATATGGAGTTGCTGACTCCGAGGGAGTAGTGGACAATCGGCGATGTGTGGTAAACACCCTAGTCTCTCTCAATGAGTCATGGGGGGATACTACCCGACCATCGATCATGGGGTGACACCGATTCTACAGGAGGGATGGAAGATGAGTTCGTGGGAGTTTGTACAGTCCAAGTGAGTGTATAAAGGTTGGTTATACAAGGTTGATCAAGCCTTAATTCTCGCTTTTCTGCCGTTACGCCAATGATCACGATGCTATAGTAGTCAAACGCTTTCGAGCTGCTACTTTTATGGTTGTATTGGTACTTTCGGTTTTCGCCCCAAAATGTTCTGGTTTTTACTTAGTCATGACACATCAGTTAGGTATGAATTATATTTATTGTCCAGAAAACATGATTCATGTTATTTCCCTTTAACTATTTTCCTTTAATATATTATTACTTGTTTATGTTACAAAATAAAGTAACAAGATCTCTTGATGCTTGAAAGATGAATGCACAACCCTTGACTCATTCTTGCTACCTCAGATACTCAAATGAAGATCCTTCACAAAGTTCCACAAGCTTGAAGATGATGAACACAAGTAACTTTTCTAACAAATCACCTTTATCTCAATCTATAATTCCAAATCACAACTTAGATGATAAGCAATAAAACTCTGTGCTATCATCATCAAATGAGTGTCAACATGTTTATACATACATCTCATGTTCACTTAAGGCTACTTGTTTTGTAGACAACATAAGACAACGTTAACGGAACAAAGAGGCTATATCCAAGGCAATGGAGAAATGGGTTCATCTCATATGCTATTATCAGTGCTCTGCAGTTCTGTCATTTTATAAGAAGAAACAAATAAGTCAAAAGTAGCAGATAAAACAACACACAAGTAGCTAAAAGGTGCCTTACCATAAAATGCTTCCAACAAATCGCCAAGCAAATTACCAAAAGAATTTTCCTGATCCACCGTTCGTCAAAATAGAACTTTGAGCCTCTACTGCCTCCATAACCGTACATTAGGCTACCCTTACTATAATCGTCTTCTTTCTTTCCTTTAAGCATTATAAAATATTCCCCACATATCTTTCTTTCAGCAGCCAAAGCTGCTGTCACCAAAATTGCAGGAAAAAGTACAAACACAAGATGGGGGATAACAATCACCATCACATCTGGAGATCCGACGTATTCATGGCTTCTTACTGTACCAATTAACCAGCCCATATAAGTCATGTACATCCTTTCTCCACTCTCAGTAAAAACTTGCCCACTGAACCAAGGAAATAATGTAAGCTGCAATGAGTATCCCACAAAAGCCAACCATACTATGGGGATCCGGCTGAGCTCTTGCAGAACCCACATTATCCCGTTTATGAAGCCTTTATTTGCTATGAATCTCTCGCATGTGTATTGATTCTTTAAGCTAAGGAGAGCTTTTGGAATGAGAAGAATGGAGAATATAAGAAATAGTGCAAACCAGAGTATTGGGTAGTATAAGGCAGCCCATTGACAACCCATTACCATAAATTCCTTCCATGTCCAAGAGATCTTACTGCTAAGGCCGTTTATAGAAAACGGTCTTAGTTCAGAGAAACTTGATGTCCCAAAAGTGTCTGTTGTCTCTATCTGAATCCAAAATCTATCTGGAGATGGATCCTCAAAGGCCCTGTAATTCCATCGAGCAATATAAAGATCTCCCCTGGAATTGTTACCTGCATTCTTTTTCATAGGCTCCTCCAGGACCAACAGAAAGTTTCCAGATACAGAGTCATAGATCTTGGCCACAACAGAAGCAATAGGGGTGATAGAAAACACCAGAGCTCTAACCGTCTCATAAGATGAAGGGATGATGTGTTGACAATAAAAGGCATGATGTGTTGAAGACCTATGCATGAAGCGTGAATCTAGTGGAAATGTGGGCAATATGATTGTTTTCTTTTTTTCTTCTGACTTGAAGTCAATATCGAGGTATGAAACATGACCATTATCGATAGCCAAGATTCGCATGGCTCTACTCTTTCTCCAATCACCCATCTCCCATTCCCAGAACTCTTTCACTGGTTCAGCTTCAAAAGAACAATTTTCAGTGTGCCCAGAAGATGATTCATGTATATTCAGTTGGAACAACTTAGAACTACTGGACTGGTGGTAGCGTTTCAAGTTTTTTCCAAACCTTGTATGGAGATGCCCACATAGATACGCTGACAGGGAATGTTCGAGGAAAATGTCTTTAAGGGTTTTCCCGGATTCAGAGGCTGCAGAGAATGAAAGTGGAAAGTGACCAAAGGAAATCTTTGTTACAGGTTTTGTAATTTGTGAATCCCACTGTGAGAGAACTGAATCTATTTCATTCAGCAGGTGATCTGTTGGATGCCCGAATAGATTAGTTGGGCCTCGTAGCCCAACTGATGCTGTGCTGTCCATCCCAACAAAGAGATATCTCCAATCACCAGTCTGGAAGATATAGCACCACATTATGATAAGACACAATGAAAAAACTTGAAGAAAGTCGCTTTAAACATGACATTTGAAGAAAGTCAACTTCAGGAATTATTTACTATATAGAACCTATGAGTACCTAATAAACCTACTGGGAAAGTCATACAGACCTGAAGAGTGACACTATTGACATGCCCACTTCTTCCCAACTGTCCGTTGATGCTATACTTCGAAAAAAAATCAAATGAACCACCAACAACGGGTACACCAAAGTTGTCATGATTTCCTCTAAGATCATAGAAGATGCTTTTGTCAAGTCCACTCTTTTTCACAACATCCTCCATTACATTCTGGTATTCCACCCACTCATCCTCATTTTGCTTCATTATCAACAAATCTTTGCTTTTTCCATCTGATATTGAAGAAACATAGTAAACAAAGCAGATTGCACAGAAGAAACATTAGTAAATAAATATACATGTGATACAAGGATAGTTAGATAGAACACAAAATTCTTAGCAAAACATACATGTGGTCTTCACTCCACAATCAGATGATGTAAGAAATATAAAGAGTGCACTAGAGTAGATATCCAAGACATAATGAAGAACATCACGATTATATAAAAAGAAATTCAATCAAGGAAAACATATGCATGTGAACAACCCAACAAAGATATAAGAATAACTTGAATCCTGAATTTTTATTGGCAATGTGACCTTTGGATGTCCTACTTTGAGCTCCTCAAGTAACTTAGTAAACATCTCACAAAACCGGAGAAAGGACAGGTTTTGATATAATGTCATCTTGCCAAATCACAATCTTATGCATTTCGAAGCAAAACTAGAATAACAAAAGCAAAGTTATTAGACAATGACCCTTATCAGCAACAAATGAAAAACAAGAAAACTGAATCCATTAGAGCACAACTCAATATCTTAGAAGCTAAAATTCGACCTCAGGAATCGACCTCCACTGTGGATGGCCTTAGCTGTCTATGAATTCAACCAATTGAACACAACTGAAAGAATTAAGGAGCCACCCATCACTCCCAACACCAAATCAACATACAAACTGGTTCTCAAAACATGATAATTATGAACTGGAAACTTTCCATTTTGCACCTAATATCACAAGCACCAATACATTCAAGATGAACAACCAATAACACAATTACAATAAAGACCATACAAAGTAATCCTCAAAACATGAAATTTATTAAGACCCATGAAGCTAAAATGTAAAAGCAAGAGGGAGAAAGGAACAGACCGGTGAGATCGCCGGTGATAAGAACAAGGGAAGGTTGGATCATGAAAAGAGCTGGACCCACATCCTTGATGAAGTCAAGAGCTCTATCAGGATTGTGGACACTGAAATGGAGATCAGAGAGCTGAACCACCCAAATCACAGATTCTGGGAGCCCAGCCACGTCTATGACCCTCCCTCCATTGGAGCTCGTCAAAGAATCTTTACCTTCTTCAATGGCTGCGACACCAGATGGTGCGGCGAGGCTCGCCAGCAGAAGAACCAGACTCAGAACTCCCATGTCGTCGTCGTCGACTCTACAGAACCGAGAAGCTCGGGGCTTTGCTCTTGCTTCTCTTCTCTACGAGAAACCAACTTCTCAATCGCATCCACACCGTTGATGAAACGACAGGGGCAGATCCCGTAAAACTATACGCCAAGAAAGGGTAAAACCGTAAATTCACCGATTTATTCCCTTCATCGTGCTCCTCGCCTTCTTCTCCGCCAAAAAACCCAACTAAACCCTCGCTCGCTACCAACTCGCTCGCTGACTCAGTCATGGCCGATCACAACTCGCTCCCCCCCGCGGCCGCCGACGGATCCGATCAGGACGCACTCCTCGCCCGATCGGAGTTCCTGACTCGGGATGAGCTCCTGGCTCGGCGATCCCGGCGACTCAAGCAACTCGCTCGTGTCTACAAGGAACACTATTGGGCTCTCATGGACGAGGTGAAATCGAAATACAGAGAGTACTACTGGAATTACGGGAGGAGTCCGTTCAAGGAAGATGAGAAAAAGGGCAACACTGAGGAGGGTTTGGAGGAAGGGAATGGGAAGCTAGGGTTAGGGTTCGGATTGGAGAGTGATACGAGAAGCTGCTCTATGGTGGGTTGTAAGACTAAGGCTATGGCACTAACCAAGTATTGCCATTCCCATATTTTGTCGGATACGAACCAGAAGCTGTACATAGCCTGTATTTATCCAATCAAAAGGTTTGCTCTTCTACTTTTCTGATAAGTTTATGTCAATCTGCATTTTTCTATGAGTTCTTATGTCCAGAACTGATTAATCTCAGAGTTCTTGCTGAATTCATTGAGTTTGTTTCTGTGTTAGTCTAATTGATTGCATTCTATTTCAAATTTTCTTCTGCTCTATTTGGGTACTGGATATTTAGATGAAAGACATTAAAAATTTAATGAATTTTGAGAATTTTATCTGCGAGGACATTCCTACTTGAACCTAAGTGAAATGGGAATTTTTTACTTTTGTCGAGACGATCCCCATGTATACCAGAGAACACTTGTAATCAGGAATCATATGTATGCTTTTAATTTAATTGCATGTTACTGTTTGTCTTGTAGGCTTGGCAATGGTACACTCCGTTGCATTTAGTTGATGTGAGAGTTTAGGGAAAGGGATCATAACTATTGTTTTTCTTTGCAGAATTATTTATGAATTGGACTGCATAGAGCAATATGTCACTATTTTTCACATTTGGCAGAAGTTTCATTCAATTTGAACAGCTTTGAGGATTGTGGCTATTCTCTTTACTTATTAGTTATTACAATTTGATCCTAACTTCCATGCATGTGTTGCTACTTAGGTTCTTTGAAAACTATAGACTGCATGTCTGCATAGCGAGTTCGCTATATTCATTTGCTTTTTTAATGTGTAAACATGTTGATGGCTTGTTTAGTTATTTTCCTTAACCCATGGTTGCTACTCTTATTCAGTGCACACTCGGGGCCTATTTGTTGTGGGAAACCAATACTGAGATCAAATCCATTTCGATATTGCTCAACTCATTATCAGATAGCAGAAAAACTGGCAGCTCGCGCACTAAAAAAGGCAGGCCGTAATCCCTCGTTACAAAGTGCTCCGAATCCAAAGTTGCATGTCTTAGTTGCCGAATATGTTCGCCAAATCCAAACCAAAAGGAAAGTTGCACAAAAGGCAGTTATAGCTAAAAATTGAGACCAATGAGAATACTAGTTATGGTGCCCAACTGTTTGGTGCTTTTCTGATCAGATAGGTTATGAGGAAGTTGGTAGAGAAGATGAATTGGTAAGAAACATCTCCCATTTGTTGAAGCTAGATTTAGATTTGTGGATGAGACATGGGACTCGGGCCTTGATTGACATACTTCATATGTACATACTTTGTACATAGTCAAGGTACCTGGTTACTCCTAGTCCCTAGATCTGTTCATCATCATTGAATTGTTCTGCCTGATTATACATATGTTGATAATAATTGCATATTCTCTACTTTTATAGTGTTCTGTCACTTTGAATAACATCTACATTGGATTGTCAAATTTCTTGCTCCTTATACACATGGATTACATAGAAATATATGGTGAAACTCTGAGCAAAATTTGGTATCCTGTCAATTTTTACATTTAGTCATCATTCAGCTATTTTAGGTTTTCAGACTTGTTTATGATATATGAACATATTTTTTAGTTAGGACTTAGGAGTGTAATGAGAGCATGCTATGTAGAAACTGCAAAAAGGTGTAGACGATAAATCTAACAGCTTGGAACTTATCTGAGGTTAAACTAAGCTACTTGAAGAAGGGCTGATTTTGTTTTCTGCGATTGACTAATCCTTGTCTCGTTGTTTGGGGTTTTCTATTAACTTTCAACATAAAGGTTTCTTGGATCTGTACTCGAGGGAAGTAGTTTATATTAATAAGGGGAAATAACTTGTTACATATCTGTGAAGTGTTATGATGCAGTCTATCTTTCATGGCCTTTTCAGAACATTGTTTTTTTTTCCGTACTATTAATTAAGTTTCTCCAATGACTAGATAAAAGATGTCATGTTTCCAGAATCAGAAGCTAAGAAGTAGTAGTGATGATGGGAGATGACAATCACTCAGTGGTTTTGCAAATAATTGATGGTAAAGTTGATGCTTTCAATCTCCAGTGACTGCAATTGAGGCTGGTTGTAATCTTTGGAGGAGCCTTACAGTCTCTTCTGCTGCAGTCATGGGATTGTCTTGTGATATAAGTGCATAATTTATGTATTATTGTTATGTTAGTTTTTTTTTTTCACTAGCGAAGCTGAGAAAAAGAAATATGTGTACATATAGCTGAAACCTGAACACCTTGAAAATAATTATGAAGAAATTGTAAATTTATACATCTCTGGCATTACTAGTTAAATATACAAAATTTATTTATAGAGATAGGGTTTAGGGACATAGATAGATGAGAAGTTGGATGTTTTTTTTTTTTCTTATGGGTTCTGTGATTGATTGAGATTTTGTGTTTTGTGGAGCTGCAGAGTTTGTCACAGATTTTGATGTTCATATTCTTCTAAAAATGGTTCATAAAACTCAACATTTACAGATGCAGTCGCAAGGCCGAAAAGAAACAAAAGAAAACACAATTTTTTTGTTTGTAAACATAGAAAATTAAATATCAGTTGAATTATGTTGCAAAATTAGTTTATACAGAGGCCAAGGCAGAGGGAAGTGAGTTAGTAGTTAGTGGTGCGTGCGGTTCTCTTGCTCCCAAGTCCAAACTATATCTTTAAGCGACGGTTTCAATTCGGCGTCACAAAAGTTCTTATACTCAATAGTATCCCCGGCCGTCTTCTTCAGCTCCACCACGAAAAATGCCGGCGTCACTTCACATATCTCGGCGTCTATGACCAGCTGCCCCTTCCTCCCCTCCCTGGTGTCCTGCAGCTCCACCGTCGACTCGTCCTTCTGGTTTATATAAAACCTCTCCGTCTCCGCTATCTCCTCGAACTTGGACACTATCGTTGACGCGGGCTTTTTGGTGGTGAAGCGCGCGTCCAGCTTCTGGTTGCAATCGCTCAGGAACAGCCCCGAGAGGTCGAACCCTGGCGACAGGGATATGATGTCGAAGGCATTGTAACTGGCCGGCCTCATATCGTGGGGGGTCTGGAGTGCTGCTCCGGCCTCGGACGAGGAGGTGGAGGGGGACTCGGTGGAGGTGAAGGCCGAGTGCAAGTCGCTGAGGTAGCAGAAGTCCCTGTCCCTTGGCGCGGGAGTGGGGAGGTCTATGTGCTTGAAGCCTTTCATGAACCAGGGATTGTCCATGACCCTGGCCAGGGTGATCCTGGTGTCCGGGTTCGTGTCGAGGAGCC
>JAYMSV010001051.1:0-14059 GCA_036897745.1 Erodium moschatum | reverse complement strand
AGCGCTCATGCGGGCCCCATCTTGCCCTAGCCTGTCCACTATGGCAATTCCCGACGTCCCTATATATTCGAGAACCATAACCATAGACATGCATAGGGAAGAGTGATTCCAGAATTTGAATAGGGAAGAAATCTGGAAAGGTGAAGAGATTGAAGGAGGTATGAGAAGAGATATAAGAGCAATAGAGAGAGAGAGAGAGATTGAAACCCAAACAACCACTGCAGCTGGTTCTGCAAACTCTAATGGGCAGGGACACACCCTAAAACTATAATAACACAAATGGCTAAAAGCTGTTTTGGTCCATAACAGTTATACACTAATGATGTACTGTGATGACTGTATGGAAGTGAATAAGAGAACAAACTTTCAACAATTTTTTTTTGTATTAACATAGGATCAAATTTTCAAGGAGTGATAACTATACAGAGAAAAATGTCAACTATTTCAAATTTCTACTCCCTTCATTCCGAAGTAAGTGTCATGCCTGATCACTTACGAAACTTAAAGATTGGTGGAGTTAGTGCTCTACTTTCCAACTATGTCATCATGTGCTCCCATTTGCTAAGATATTCAGATGGTTATAACTAATCAATACAAGTATATTATTGTTAATCCTTGCATAGTTTACATCCTCAAAAGGAAACATGATCCAATTTAGGAAAACATAACTCACTTATTATTGATCCAAGCGAGTTTTTGCATCACGGGTTACTTGGCTGAAATATTGTAAAGCGAATTGATATAACACTAGTATTTATTGACATTTTTAGTTTAAAACTATAGGGATAGACCAAAGTTAACATGGAAAGAAGTAAGAAATGACATGATATTGGAGGATCCCAGGGAGGTTTGCTGGAGGAGTCCTATAGTCTGCCACGACATTGCATAGTAAATGGCTTGGTTATTATTTTATAATTAAGGGATTTTTCATTTTCTCCCTACAGCTATGCTGACTGTAAATGATGATGAGTTCTGGGAGGGAGTATCACCTGTCGAGTTTGGAGATTTGCCTGCGCTCCAGGACGCTGTTACTGTTGTAGGTTATCCTATTGGAGGTGACACAATCTCTGTTACAAGTGGTGTTGTCTCACGGATTGAGATACTATCATATGTTCATGGGTCAACTGAGCTTCTAGGTTTGCAGGTTAGTAGGCTGGGACTTCGGATTTTTCCTTTGCTGATTTTGTTACTTGTTTTTGTTAATATGATTTTTGTTTATGGAATACTGTTGCAGATAGATGCTGCTATAAACTCTGGGAATTCTGGTGGTCCTGCTTTCAGTGATAAGGGAATATGTGTTGGTATTGCATTTCAGTCTCTTAAACATGATGATGCAGAGAATATTGGTTATGTCATACCAACACCAGTTATTATGCATTTCATTAAAGATTACGAGAAGAATGGGAAATATACAGGTATTTGTACTGTACCTTCACTTTGTAGTTTCGCATACACACACAATCTGAATATTATCATATTTCTGTGCCTCTATCAACTGTAAAATAGTGAAAAATCATTTATTAGACTATTATGATATGTTTTTGACGCTTGAATATTGACCCCTTTCTTACTTCAGATCTGATGCTTGTTTACCGTGTTGACAGGTTTCCCCATTGTTGGGGCAGAATGGCAGAAGATGGAAAATCCAGATCTACGCAAGTCCATGGGGATGGGACCGGATCAGAAAGGTGTGCGTGTTAGAAGAATTGAACCCACAGCTCCAGAATCTCATGTTCTGAAGCCCTCTGATATTGTACTGAGCTTTGACGGGGTTAACATTGCTAACGATGGAACTGGTAAATTATTTATTTCACATTTCTTTTTATGTATGTTTGACTTCTTCTTTTCTCAGTGCTATACATGGTTCATACTTTATTATAATTCAAGTCTCTGGTAGTCAAAACAAGTCTGGCAGTGGAGCAATTTGATACAGATGTAGCTTAGGAGGATGTTCACTTACAAGTTACAATTGTAATAATTATATTGCAATTTAGCAATATTTTAGTCGGAACAGTGCAATAATAATTTTCAAGGCAGCCCAAAAATGTCGGGGATGATTAAATGGATAAATATTATGCAGCTTAGTAATTATTTAGATGAGATCTTAAGAAATGTAAGTGTAAAAGTTGTAAGGGAAACAGTGGAGATGGGAAAACTAGAGCTGGTAACAAGGATAACAGTCGACCCCATGCCATACGCGAGGAATGCTATTTTGAAGTCTGTAAACCTAAGTCTGGGCTTCCAAGAGGATTAAGGGAATACTGGAGAGAGAAAAATGAAGGAATACAGTTGATATTCCATTCGACGGATGCTAACGCTCCGGAGAAAATTGCACCTGGCCCTTTAAAATTTGAAATAAATCTTGTGCAGCACACACAATGAAAACATGTTTGCTGAGTTATCAATCTGTCCATAATGATAACTTTTATTTTTGTCATATATTTTCTTGGTGATGGATTGGGGTCAGATCAGGAAACTAGTTATCAGTGCTGGCATAGAATATTGGATAATTGATAGTCCTTTTAGTTACGTGAGGTCATTGTGACTTCAAAGCCCATGCGGAGTGCTGAAGTTCTGCTCCCCGCTCTATCTCTATGATGGCTATGTATTGTAAAATGGTTGAAATAGCAAAACAATTGAAAATAGCAAGCCTATGAGGTATCATGAAGTCAAAATCCAACAGACCAATCATACATTTTGAATCAGAATAGTCCTAGAAAGATCGGATTGAAAAAGTAAACAGAAGTGCATTCCTAGTACGTTCTAAAGTGAAAGAAAGGCATCAAAGACCCATTAAACCCATCTTTGTATTTCCTTTTGATATGCATTGAAAGCCATATTTTGGTTTCTGCCCTGGCACCTCCCACATCTTCTCATGCTGATCTGTATCTTGCATAGAGATCTTCCAGATTTTGTGATTTATACCATAGAAAAAATTTCATTGACCTTGGTTGCTGCTATGAGGAAGTTCTGTTATATTGTCAATTTGGTATAGGTTCTGAGATATTATGTATTTCAAAAGTGACATAAATTCTGGTGTCATTATTGTTTCCCTTTTTCTACTTGCTAGTTTTGTACTATTAGCCTTCTTTCATGATTGTAGGTTTTATTATGCCAGGTAAACTGTATGTAATTAATCCAGAGGAATCTGGTTCTGTGGGTTTTGATTTGCACAGAACTCATTGATGAAATTGTAGAGGATTGTCTGTGGCCTTGTTATTTTGGGTTGTGTACTTCAATAGGTCATGTTTGAGTAAGTTGCGAGTAATAAGAATTCTTCTACTTTGGAAGCAGTTACTGACAAATAGAAAGTATCTGTCCAATGCATCTTTATGCTGCAGCTGCAGGTCTTGTATAATGTGAAGGGAGTTCTTGGACATAATATCCGAGTTAGTTGAAAACCATATTGGATTCTGAAAATGTGGGGGGATCTAATATTTTTCAAGGGCAATATGCTTCTGCAGTTGGATGGAAACAAGGATTGGTTACCCTTCCCCTTGTATTAATAAGCTAGGATAGTTTCATGGAAGATCTTAGAATAACATCTTAGCTTGCTGACAGAGTTATTCTCATAATTGCCCGTGTTTAATCTAATGCGTTTAAGTTATTCATTGTTGACACATTTTATTCTCTTTTGTCAAGATTCTGAACCTTTTGGTGGACATTACTCTAGAGTTTCAATATTATTTTCTTTTCCTCGATTGGGGAATAACGATTTTGTTGGATTAATTTCAGTTCCATTTAGGCATGGAGAACGCATTGGTTTCAGTTATCTTGTCTCTCAAAAGTATACTGGGGATACTGCTACAGTAAAAGTTCTTCGTAGCTCAAAAATACTTGAATTCAACATCAAACTTTCTACCCACAAGAGGTTGATCCCAGCACACATTCAGGGCAGACCTCCTTCTTATTACATCATTGCTGGCTTTGTCTTTTCGGCTGTGTCTGTACCGTACCTGCGTTCAGAGGTACGTACACTCATTTGCTTCTGACTTTGGTCTCTCTGTTGGTTTATGTTTTCTTGTTGGATTTCTTGATCGAACCAGCTATTAAGTTATGGCTATGCTTGCATTATTATGTGCAGCTATTATGGCTATGTATGTATGTATTGTATGCCTTAGCTTTATGTTCTTGGTTTGACATGCAAACACTAAGTTGAATGGACCGATACCATGTAATTTCATTGAATTGATCAAGTATGATAAATGGGTAAAACTTATGGAACATCACGTGTTATGTACAGTGTAATGAGTATTTGTCCATCCACATCATCACAGTTGATCTCATTTAGGGTCTTCTACCCACATGTTGAATCTTTGTTGCACTCTGCACGACTTTCTGATTGCTGCCATGCTTAGGATCTTAGAAGGTTCAACATGGTTGAGTTGCCCCTTCTTTTTTGCTGCTAGGTTTTTGTGTTATGCCCATCGAGCAGCAAAAAAAGAGCAACTCAGCCATGTTGAACCTTTCAAGATCCCAAACATGGTCATGTTTATGTTGAATCCTTCATGTCCAACAGAAAGTTTTTGAAGTCTGGATTCTAGAGGATTTGTGTACCACATGCTTGCATCTGTGTGAATCATGTATGTTTTGGTGGCCTTTCTATTGCTGATTGTTGTACCATTAATGGGAGAAGTTTTGTGCTTAGTTAATGTCTTCATGAGGTGGACTTGGTCAACAAATTCTATCATTATTGGCATACTAAATGGTGAAACCAGTAAAACTTTGTTTCCATATAGGACAGTTTATATTTAATACTTGTTTGTTTTTGTGGCCATTTCATCTACAGTATGGGAAGGAATATGAATTTGATGCTCCAGTGAAGCTATTATACAAGCATTTGCATTCAATGGCAGAGTCTGTAGATGAACAAATTGTTGTTGTTTCTCAGGTCCCTTTCTTTCTCTCACATTCATGTGGACGTGTACCTACACACTTGCAAAGTTTTGCTCGTTTACATATTCACATCCCCATTAAATTTTTGTAGGTTCTTGTGGCTGACATCAACATCGGATATGAAGAAATTGTCAATACTCAGGTTTGGAATGCAATAATTTGTATTGAACTAGGCAAAATTGATTGGAATTGTGTGATTGTTAATACTTACTTTAGGATACATTAATTATTACTTAGGTTCTTGCTTTCAACGGTAATCCTGTGAAAAACCTAAAGAGCCTGGCCAAAATGGTGGAAAACTGTGAAGATGAATATTTGAAATTCGACCTTGAATATCAACAGGTCTCTCTCTTTCTCTTTCAATGCAGTGTAGAGTATTGTGCAAATGCTCATTAGTTAATTTAGTTGAAATTGAACTTTGCAGATAGTGGTACTTCATACAAAGACGGCCAAATTGGCAACTGCAGATATTCTCACAACTCATTGCATACCTTGCGCCATGTCTGATGATCTGAGAACTTGAAGAAGATTGTAGAGAAGCTATGTCATTAAAGTACCTTGATAGTTATTGACATCAATTTTGCTCATGCCATGGGTTGTATCTCAATGAAGGCAGGTTGGTCCCCTTCTTTCAGGAGACTGGCACAATCAAATCTCACAATTCTGATTTCCATCAGGAGCTAAGCTGCAGACTGTGGTAGTCTATCATTGTTTAGGCTATTTTAGTGAGTTGCCAATGCTGGTTCACATTGTTCTGGAACAGTGTCACAGGATTTAATGTTGTTTTTTGCAAACTTGGGAACATGATATAGATGTTCGTACCTGTCCTAGTGTACCTATTAGAGTATGTATTCCAGATTCGGTACCTAATTTTGAATTGGTGTTGGGGTGCAATGGAGCAATATTTTTACAGGAAAGCCAAACCTTTCTTCTGAAGAATAAGATTACACAGCATTGAACAGAACCAGTTTCTGTTTCCTGAGCTTCCCATTCTTCTACTGTGTAGCCTATAGCCTTGTTCTCAGTTGATGATCTTTTCTGAAAGTTTTGCCCTAAGAGTAGAGAGAGGGTATATACATTTACTTTTACACATTATCAGTTGCATGGGCCTGCAACAGGGGAACCTTGTCCGAAGATGGTGGGGCACCTCCAACTTGATAATCTTCAACCATGTCCTCTTTGGATTTCCCCCACATTACGGTATAAAATCCTATTGATATGATTGTAGCTCCAATAAGGCTGTGCGGCAGAAACAAGATGTATAAATGTGTTGAATGGTTAAAGAAGCAAATGAAAAGAGCAGGTGTTTGTTTCATACCTCCCAAGATAGAGTGAATCGCCAAGGAACAAGACTCCCATGGCAACTGCAATGGCTATGGACAACGGTTTGAACATTGCTACGTACAGAGGCCCCTTAAGATGCAGAGCCCAGGAGTGCACCGTATTGTTTATGCACGACCCAAAGAGTCCCTACACATACAAGCAGAGTTAGATAACCCAAGTGGAAGGGACCTTTGCTTTGTAATTGGTTGGTTTCTTACAGAGCACACAACGGAGAGTATGGCTATGTCTGTCCTTAACCTCCAAGCGCCGGAAGTGCCCTCGGTGAACAAACATACCACTGCCGATATGATGCTTACGCATAAGTTGTAAAAGAACACTACGGTTAGCTCGTTTGGGTACTCCTTCATGACCTGTACCTGTGGAGACATCCAATTTTGCTTCAGTCACTATGTAGTTAAAGAAGACAAATAGAGTTGTGGGTAGGAAATTACCACAACAATGTACCACAATGGATTCAAAAGATATTCACAAGTCAAGAAGAGGCCGCCGATAATCCAATTAGAGTCGGGGGAGCGGAGGAGAGGTGGTTGCTGATGAAGCAAAGCGGTGGAGGTGGAGGTGATGATGGTCGGACCCTTATAGAGTGTGACCACAAAAGCACCTGCTATAGAGATGATGGTGCCCAAAATCTTAGCTTGACTACTTGTCCTTTTCAGGGTGACCTTCTCCATCCTTTTGAACAGTAAATGAGAGTGTTATGTCCCATTCAATTCAACCCCTCAAAACTACCAAGAGGCACCGCACAAAAAAGGTCTTTTCTTTCCATTTTTTTTTGTTACACACAACACCTAAACCATACTCATCTTCTTTTATGGAATGAAAATACCCCTAATTACACAGCAAAACTGTTCCCAGTCAAAAAGCAGGCCACTCACTCACCTATCTCCAACTTTACCAGAAAGCAATAGCAGTAGCAATAAGGTCCACTAGATAATTTTAAAAAAGAAGAGGGTAAAATTAAGAACCTGAAAATGATGGCGAGAATGAAGGTGAAAGCTGGAGTGAGGTTGCTGATAGCTGAAGCTAGCGTTGGAGAGCTGAAACTGATCCCTGTGTAACCCATCATCTGCGATGTGCTCCTGCACAACCCAACCCAAGCGGTGCTTAATAATTAATTCCCCAAATTAATTATATAAATCAAAACCAAGTGAAGGTGAAATGATTATTAATTACCCTATAAGGCCAAGAAGGCCGATTTTACACATGATAGAGCGAGTGAGAGGAGGAAGGGACCTTGATCTGCACAATCAAGAAGATGCATGTCAATTAAACATTACATAAGCATAAGAAACAGAGTGATATATATATATATAGAGAGAGAGAGAGATAGAGTTACCTGTAGGAGAAGAAAGGGGAAGGAAGAAGAAGCAGAGCAGCGATAGCATATGCATAAACGATGAAGACATGGTAGCTCATCCCTGCCGTGGTGGCCGCTTTGAACAGCGTGTTGAGCCCAACGTTGGTACACTCCATCGTCACCAAAGCCGAAAATGGCAACACATTCCTGTAACAGTACTTTCCAGCTGCCATCTCTCCCTCTCTCTTCTATGCAAAAACAAGCAAGTTCCCAAACACAAGCCACGACATGACATAATTATAGAAACAGAGGTGGGAGGTCGAAACGGCGGCGTTTCAGGTGAGTTTGTTGTCCTAGGCGTAATAACAAAGATATTTTATTACTGGGTGTGAGTGTGGAAAGAATCGTTCTCCAATATACCGTATTAGTTAATTAATTTTTGTAGTGGGTTTCAATGGCGTGCTCCAAATATAAATTAATGTAAGGAAGAGAGATATAAGATTAATTTGGGTAGAATGATTGAGAGTGGTGACGTAGACAAGGCCACACGCCTTTCGGTAAGAAACGTGGCGTGCACACTCCCCTAACCCTTAACGTATATATATGCCCACTCTTTTTGATGTTAGATGTTGATGCACACTCACCATTTTCGTCTCCACATATAATATACCTGTGTTTCTGGTGGGACCCGTATCTTTAGTCAACAGGTCTTGTCGTTGTTGCTTTGTGCTTTTGCTTCCATTATGTTATATGCTCTCCTATCCTTTACATCAGTTCGTTCGGGTATGATCGCCATAATTATATAGTTCTAAGGAAATTTAATTGGCTAGTCGTACTATGTTAGGGTACTTTCAATGCGGACGAACGAGCAATTTCAGGATAAAATCAGACGAATAAAGTGCGGCCAAAGATGGGCAAGAGGACGAATTATCTAGAACAAAACGAGACGGTTTTGTGTTATAACAACTGGACCGAATCGGGTCTTTGAAGGGTCTAGTTCACTCTTAATATTTTTTTTTCTCTTTTCTTATTTTACGGGTTTATTGGTTTATAGTGGCACACTGACGATGGAACACTGCTTGAAAAACATCCATAACTTACAAAGATGCCTTGAACGGAAAATAAGTTCATTGCGCTGAAAATACGTACAATCTGATAGTTTCGCGATTAGAAACGATATTCAAAAACTAAAAAAGGAAGATTCTTAAACGCCTTGATCGGCCGACTCATGTTTTGCCCGTTGTCCTTGATATGCTTTAAGGTGCAGGGAAACGTGGGTTGGATGATCGCCATGTCCTTCCAAGTGTCGAAAATAATGGTCCAATACTCACAGGTGAGGTCGGCGTGCAACAACCATGCAAAGCACAACTGATTTTCCGCTTCGTCTATCTATGTGGGTGCCATGGATTCTACCGATAGGGTTTGGGAGACATATCCTGCTGGGGCAATAAAAAAAGGAAGGGGGATTCTATCAGTGTTGACGGAGGAGAAGAAGGGAGTAGATTCGTGGACAAGAGAAAGGTAGAATCATGTAAAGATGGAAGGCAAATTCGTTGCTGATAGAGGTTATAAATACAACTGATTTGTTGGTATTTACTACAAAGTTTGACTGGGGTTTCGGCTGCGCGCCATCGGCCCATTAGCATGAAGCCGAAATTTTGAACAAGAAAACAAATTTTATTATACAAACAAACAAGCCAAGTACAAAAGCGAACAACCAGCCCGACTACAAAATCGAAGAAACTCAAACGGAGATTACATATGTTGAGTGTAATTCATTACTTGAAGGATAACAAACATGAACTGTTCATGGTTGGTCTCTCTTCTAGTGTCCAGTCCGAGGTGTCGAGAGCAATAACATTGATGTACTATTTCAACAACGAGTTGTAGCAACCGATCAACCGTACTTTGGTGCGTCCGAACCTAGCACATTATCGAGCTTCTAGTATTTTCCTGTGGAGTCTTGGGACGGACCTGAGACGTTATCAGAAACACAAGATTCGTTGTTGGAATTCATTCTTATAAGACTATGAATGGATTGAAGGGTGGATGGGGAAAATGTGGGGAGAATATATGAGATCCTACAGAGGGATCGAGATGTTACTTTGACCATGTCTAGGGCCAAGAATTCAGGAACCTAAAGGTTGATGTTGGAGATTTGGTATCCAACATGGATGGGGAAGAGGGAAGGTAAATGATAATACGAAACAAAAATGACAAGTACATTAATCATAACAGAAACAGAAACAGAAATGAAAACCTTCACGGAAATATAAATGCAAACATTAAAGAAATAACGGACACCGTAAGCATCACCTTCATCAACGACTGACACATGACCACTAAATAACATACAAATATTTTCTATGATATTATTTCCAGGTTAATATGGACGTGTCGATCTAGAGCTGAGTAGTGTGCACTCGTATGGAGGTATAATCGAGAATTGGATCTTAGTGGACGGGAAGCATATGTGTGTCATCGTGCAAATATTGAATATAAAATTTGTGTGAATCACGCTCATCAACGACAATCATGTTGTGCATGATAATACACACCCTCATTATAGGCTCCAATTTTCGGTCGTCCCAGGTTCTGCCTGGACGAGTGATGATATGGAAGTGAACTTGGAGAAACCCAAAATCCCTCTCGACATCCTTCCTTGTGCCCTCTTGTTTCTGGTCGTATAACACGTGCTTTAGAAGTTATGGTGTCGGTATGCTCTTAAAAAAAGTTTCCCACATGGGTATATTTCGTTACTTAAATAGTTAGGAGTGTCACAATCGTGACCGTTTACATGAAACGCGACCGTTGGCTGCTGACCATGTTGTACGTGAGCGAACAACGAGGATTGTTTCAACAGATTGATGTCGCTGTTTGACCCCGACGTAACGGAATAAGCGGGCCAAAACCAGGTGTCGGGGCCGACAACTACTTTGAGCATAACAGTCGGACCAAAATGATCTCCGTGCTCGTGTACCCCTTAATGCGCTTTTGGAAAGTTCTTCCAAACCCATTGGAAACAATCAAGACTACCGATACAATTGGGCAATATCTTCCCACCCGCCCTCTAGAGATGGATTCCCCCGAACACGTTAATGACATAGTAGCAAAACTATACATGCACTCAAGGTAAGGTGAGAACCTCAGCCCAACCTCGACAATCGTCTTTTTGGGTGAAGTAGGGGTTGAACATAACCGTGCCTTCTACAATTTTATGAAAAACTGCCTTCGACTTACAGAACCACTAACAAAACATAATTGCTCCGTACAATGGACTGTCACTGAGTAGTTTGACATAATACGCCGCTCATAAGCATCAACAAGATTTCTAAAAATGTACCTCCTACTCTGTGTGACCAGCACCAGGTTCACCATCTGTTCCTCGTCTTAACGACTGAACCAACTCATTTTCCGCCTCTTGAGTCATCTCCCAAAACGTCGCATAGTCGATTGACGCCGAGTCAAACTCGTCACCATTTAACACATCCATCGGCAATCGGATAAAAATAGTGTCAATGAAATAATGTTATCGAGAGAGCAATGTGGTGTGGAATGAAAAATGAACTTGGAGGGCTATTTATACCAAAAATTTGAGTTGAAATCGATTTTTTAAACTATTTTTCATCACATAATCAACTGGGTCAATGGCTAGGTGACATAATCTCCGTCATTGGGATGATTCTTCGCACAAAATTGGGCCATGTGTCTGCCACTGAATCGCTTGGTCAAAGTTTCGTAGACCGTCTACAGCACAGTAACCGATTCAATGTGGGGAAAGACCAATTTCGACCATCCGACACTTCCATATAGATTTTCAATCGAATTCGATCCGAAAAATCGGGATAAAAAAGACCCTACCACATATGATCTTAGTTAGCAGATCTCTCTTTCACACGTGTAGTTGGAAATAAAAATATATAACTTTTTTTGTCAATGTAGATTTTTCGCCTAAAGAATTTATTGATACCAACTATTTACCCGATAAAACAATTATGGTTCACTTATGTAAAACAATTCTTACTTGAATTCATTCTCTTTCCTCTGAAATCCATTTTTCTTTTACCATGGAGGATATGCTCTTTAATCTGATTGATTTTTGTTAAAGTATAACTATAGGTATAAGTCACAATAAAAAATGAAAATCTATTTTATAATATCTAAAATTCATATTTAAGAAAATGGCATAAGATGTTATCCAATACAACACCAAGAATAGATAAAAATTAGGGGTGTGCACGGCCAGTGACCGGCCCGTAACCAAGTGATAACCGGGGTAAAAAACGGCCGGTGATCGGGGTAAAAAACCGGTATAACCGAGTGTACTGGGTGGAAGAGTTGCTCGGTGTCGGAGTGATGTTGTAGATCTAAGAGCATCAAGGCAGTGATCTAACTTTCTATTTTCTCTATCAAGAGTTTTACAAATATGAATTAAGCACAGCAGTGTAGTGTGTGTGGGTACGTAGATACCTGCAAACAATGAGACAACAAAAGTCCATCTAATTTTGGGTTTGTAGCAAAGGGGTGGTCTTGGAGCTACATGATGAGGATCTTATGTCCCCAAATCCATGTTCCTCATCTTTTGCTTTGCCCCATAGCACAGCATAGAACCCAACTGATATCGTTACTCCACCCACAACACTGCAAGTTTGATCAACCACATTACAAAGTAAGCACAAAACTGAAATCACAACATAACAAAAGGAGTTATGTTCTGACTTACCTGCCAACGGTGAGAGCGTCCCCGAGGAAAACAAAACCCGTGGCAGCTGCAATAGCAATCGACAACGGGCTGAAACTTGCTGTGTAGACGGGTCCTTTTAACCGCACGCCCCACGAGTGAAGCACAGTACTGTAGGCTGGACCAAAAAACCCCTGCAGCAACACAGTACCATCTATAGACTTCCATAACTACACTTTCGATATCACTTATGTTTAAATTTTTACCGCGAATATGACTGTGACTGTTGTTATATCATATCTTAATCTCCAAGAACTCGGGTTTCTTTCCGACATGAAACATATTGGTGCAGATAAAATGGCTACGGTTAAGGTGTACAAGAAGGACACAGTCAACTCTGCAGGGTACATCTTCATAATATGCGCCTGTAATTGTAAATCAACTACATGTATCAATAAATCTTTGGAGGGTGTGATTGGGTTTTGAAGGAAAGTACCTGAAAGATGTTCCACAAGGACAGAAGCAGAAACTGGGTGACAAGTAAGACACCACCAATGACCCATTTTGAACCCAAAGTATGGTCAAAAGATATGGAAAAAACTGTTGGGCCCTTGTACAGAACCATTATCAAAGCCCCTGATATTGACACTATGGTGCCCAAAATTTTGGCACAAGTTCTCCAACTTGTTAGAGGTATCTTCTCCATCCTTCACAAGTGCAGAGGCAGGGTAAAGTAGTGAAAAGTAACCGATGCTAAAAGCTCAAGCTGATAGTTGAAAGCTCAATTATAACCTGAAGAGGACAGCGAGTATGAAGGTAAAAGCAGCCCTGAGGTTGCTGATGGCTGATGAGAGTGTGGGATTGCTGTACTCCAAGCCTTTGTATCCAATCATTTGAGCTGATAACCTGAACACCCAGGAATTGGAATTGGAATTGATGATATATCTATGGTGGGTTTATGACAAGAAAAGTAGAATCAATTACCCAAGCAATCCAAAGAGGAAGATTCTGGAGAGAATAGGCAAGTTTAAGGGAGGCAGCACCCTTTTCCTGCAAATACATGGAGGGTTGATTGAATCTGTAGGAGACATAACAATAACTATAAAAACATACCTCTGAAAGATGAAGATCAAAGGAAAGAGGACAAGGGTAGAGAAGGTGTAGGAGTAGAAGATGAACACAAAGTAGTTCATCCCTTTGGAAGTGGCAGCTTTGAACAGAGTTTTGACAGCCACGCCTGTACACTCTACTGAAACCATACCTAGAAATGGCACAACTTCCCTGTAGCAGTATCTCCTCACCCTCTCCATCTCCATCACCATCACCATCTATCTCTCTCTTGTTGATGTTCTGTGCTGACACCCTATTCTTCTTCTTCTTCACTGTGGAGTATTGGCTTTCACGTCCATCAAAACTTTCCTTTTCTCTTCCATTTTCTACTTCAACGGTTCAGATGGAAAGCTTATCCATCCCCTGTCTCTTTCTTTGCTCTGCTTTCACATGACATCATGAATCCCAAAGCCAATCACAAATGCTCCAAAATATAATATGCACAGCACACACACATACCCCTAGATTAATTGATTAATTGATAAGTCTACACCTGCATAAGCATTTTGTCACATATGCATTATAGCTGTTAGAATATACTGTATAGGTCCAGTCCGTGTGGCCCATTAGGGTTAACCTTCGGTTTAGAAAACCTTAGTGTTATATATACGTGTATATTGTATATGGTTTAATCATCGAATACAATACACTATCGTTATTGTTATCATGGTATCAGAGCCTCTTTTGCTCTAATATCGTCTTCCTTTTCCGCCACCGTCGCTTCCGCTTCC
>JAYMSV010001050.1:0-14059 GCA_036897745.1 Erodium moschatum | reverse complement strand
CCCTTTATAACGAGCTCGTACTCGGGTTCCATGGCGCGAATCCAGGCACGTAACATATTGTCTATCATTGACGATTGGAAGTAGACAATGCATTTATAAGCCTAATGGCATGACAAGAAACCCATAATGTCTTGAGTAAGTACAAATTGTTGTCTTCCCAATAACATCTTCATTCACATGGATTTAGTGATATCCTCTTCGGATATCAAGTTTTGTGAAAAAAGTTGTTCCATGAAGCTCGTCAAGCAATTCTTCCATCAGAGAAATAAAAATTGTGGACTTGATGGTCGTGGCATTGAGACAATGTTAATCCACACAGAGACGCTAAGTCGCACCCTTCTTTTTGACCAGGATGATAATGAATACATAAGAGCTCATACTCAGACGAAAAGTATTGCTCTCAAGTATATATGTGACAATGTGTTCAAACTCGGTCTTTCGAAGATTGGGATAACTATAAGGTTTCAATTTGTTGGGCGTGCATCAGGAGTCAATGCGATCAGATGATCATGTGTGCGAAGGGGCGCTAGAGCTGAGTGGTCGAAAAGTAAGGCAAATTCAAAAAGCAGAGCTCGCACCTCTGGCGGAAGATCAACCTCATTGGTTGATTGCCCTGAGATGCCTTAAGTAGGAATGTAGGATGGAGAATAGTGGTCATGGAGTGAATTCCGGTGAAGGTGTAGCCAGTGAAAGTTTGTTGTGGAGTTTGTCTGACGATCACATTATCTCTCCTGCTAGTAATCCTTTCAAACGTATCCACGTGTTGGTAGCTGCAATCTCATCTAGAAGCTCGTTAGACCTCCTATTGCCAACCGTTTTGTTGCCTGGTATGGATCTCCAATACCTGTGATAGCAAGGAGAACGGGGAAGAGATGGGAGGCTGCCGGTTTTGAAAATTAGGGTTCCAACTTCAGCTGAAAGGGATGTAAAGAGAAGAATATAGGTAGAGAGGAGTGTAGAGGATGAAGAAGACAAAATAGTGCTCCAAGGCATGATTACCTTTTTCATTCATCTGTTCCATACTTAAACAGAAAAGCAGAACTTGGCCTTGGGCTGGGCCGGATACAAGCCCAACTAAAGTATAACTTATCTAACAACATAAAACCAATTAAAATCAGCCCATAAGAGTTCCAAGTAAAGCTACTGCGCATCACATAATGCTAAGTATATCCGGGACTTTGTATGTTCTTGACATATAATATGCTTTTCTTGTTTCAAGACCCTATATTCAGATAATTTGGAGCTGCTTCGCATACGCTGCCAATGCATTGTCAGTTTGGACATGATGGGTTTGACTTGTGATGTTTATTTTTAGACTGATGTGAAATATATCATGGGCATTGTTATGTGCTTGATTCATAATATGTTTTTCTTGTTTGTGGACCTGATACTCAGACAATTAGGGGTTTTTCCCATATGTTGTTAATGGACGGAGGTGTTCAACCTCTACACCTATTCTATAACCTCAGGTTAACATGTTGCTATATCAGTACTTAGGAGTTAATATAATTCTTAGTACCGACCAAAATGCATATTTCATGCAAAGAAGTGCGCTATGTATGTTTCGTTGAAGCTATGGTGTGTTTCAGAATCTCTATACTGAATTCTAAAATTCTGTGTTGAAGCTATGCATATTTCAGAATCACTAACTTTTTTTCTCTCTAAATTCTTATAAATACAGTCAGTTGGCAATCGAGTTGGAGTGGCAGAACCATTCTTGATGCGCATGGCACATGGTGCACCTATACGCGCTTCAAATAAATCCAAAGATAGCATTAAAGGTTTGCATGGAAAATTTAAAAATCAACCTGGGATGATGAATAATGTCCTTTCAGATGAGCAATCACTTCGAGTGTGTAAACGGTTTTACGTTGCACTGATATTGTCAAGACTAGTACAGGTATCATTTTAGTATTGTTCAACCTTTCATCTTCCACCTGTTAAAAAAGCGGCAAATCCATATGCTTTATATTCAACAATACAAATATCTGCGCTCTTGTATGCATATATATAGACGCAATTCTCTATAGGTGTATGTATGTATGTATTTTTTTTTCTTTTGCTTGTCTATGATATCTGAGTTTTCATGGTGTCGTTGTGTTATGATGCGTAAGTTTTTTTTTGTATTTCTTGTATTGCTAATTACATATTCCTTACATCCTGAAATGAAGGAAGTTCCTGTTGCTGAGGTTTGTGAAACTTTTAAAGTCGTTAGAGGCATGGTTCAAGCTTTACAAGAGAATGCTGGAAGGTTTGCATCCATGGTTTCAGTCTTTTGTGAAAGGCTTGGTTGGCATGATCTGGAAGGATTGGTTGCTAAGTTCCAAAATCGTGTTTCATTTGGAGTGAGAGCAGAGGTTGTAGAGCTCACCACGATTCCATTTGTTAAGGTATTTACCGTCTAATTTTCATGTAAACTCTGCTAATACATACCCCAATAGTCCTATGTCTTTCCTTTAGTTCTGGCTGGAAATTCTTACTGCCGTGGATTTTTAGGGTTCTCGAGCAAGAGCGCTCTATAAAGCTGGCTTGCGTTCACCTCTTGCAATTGCTGAAGCATCAATTCCTGAAATAGTCAAAGCGCTTTTTGAATCTTCATCATGGGCTACAAATGGTGAGTCATTCGTAGTTACCAATATGTGGGATCTTTTAAAAAAGAGATAGTCGTGCTCACAATATGTTGACTGTCATCTGCATTGTGTGTGGATTTATGGCTTTTTAGTGCTTCAAACTTCAGTGATTGAAAAGTTTATCTTACAATATTAAATTGCATAAATATATTCTAGTTCTAACAGTATGATACTGCCAATTTTATTGTGTGTATTGCTCTCATTTTATTTAGATATAAGGTCTAAAATTAGGTGGGTGCTTTCCTTTAATACAGTATTCATGTGTTTCCTGTTTGTATGATACTGCCAAGTTGGTTTGCATTTCTTGCTTTATTTAGATATATCTTTTCCTAATATTTATTTGGCCTATTTGTTTCTTTTTAGTGTTATAAATACCAGTATTTTATTTTCTGTTTATTAGTATTGACAAGTAGATTGTGGCTTGTAGAAGGGACTGCACAAAGACGGTTGCAAGTTGGGGTAGCCAAAAAGATAAAGAGTGGCGCACGCAAAATTGTCCTTGATAAGGCTGAAGAGGCAAGGGTTGCAGCCTTTGCAGCTTTTAAATCCCTTGGTTACAATGTCCCACAGTTTTCTCAACCCATCCTGTTGACAGCTAACAAGGAATCCACTAGTCAAGTTGGTGTAGCTTCTACTCCTGTCGAGAAGGTAGCAGAAGTAAGCTCGACCCATCCTACTAGATATAGTAATAAAGAGCAGATAGAGCATGCGCTATCTACATTATCTAAGCCATGTATAGAGGAAACTGATAATTTGGATAAACTTAATTCAGAACGTGAAGTAGTGAAGAAAGAAAAGGGGGCAGATGATGGTGGGGTGGCTTCAGTAGAAGTAAGTTTGACTGGTCCCATGGGATGTCCTGCAATACCACAACCAGTGTCTGTGGTACCTGGAAAGAATCATGGTGATTTTCCTCAGCCTACTGAAACGAGGTCAACTTATGGTCATTCTGCTATTAGGATACAAGAACAACACAGCATACAGGATTTACGCCCTGGTGGTAAGAACAATACTTGTGAGAAGGGTCCCATTACCTCAACCTGTACTCCTGGTGGATTTGATTCTTTCTTAGATCTCTGGAGCTCTGTGCAGGAATTTTATTTTGATATACACTATAATAAACGAGCTGAAGTGAACTATGTCTCTCCATATGAAATACATGGCATAGCCATCTGTTGGGAAAATTCTCCTGTGTACTATGTCAAACTTCCTAAAGATTTAATTTGGGTAGACAAAAAAGGAACAGATTTTCTATCCATGAATGAGTCTCGTGATACAACGAACGTTTTATCTCCTGACCATCAACTGGATATGCTTAAACATAGGTGGGACAGGATTAAAGAAATTATGGGGAAAACAAATGTCAGAAAATTTACTTGGAATCTGAAAATTCAAATTCAGGTTCTTAAAAGTGCTGTGGTTTCTGTTCAGAGCCTCGGTAGCTCAGATTTTGCAGAGGAACATATAGGCCTTGAACGCATTGACAGTTCCTACTGTTTGTTGCCCCCTGTTAATGTAAATGATGGACTTGACTTATGCATTCTGACTTGGATTCTTTGGCCTGATGAGGAGAGAAGCTCTAATCCGAACCTTGAGAAGGTAATGAAATCATCTTATAAATGAATTTGGGGTCGGCGTCTCTCTTGCTTAATTTTTTAATTATTCTTGTAGAGAACATATAGGTTTTGTATAATTAAGATTTCTGCTTTCTTTTGGTCTTATGATATTTGATAGTTGGAATCCCTGTAATTCAAGTAATAATTTCATTTTCATCATTGTTCAAACTCATTTTTGAAATTGCAATAAATGATTAAATAGGAAGTCAAGAAAAGACTATCTAGTGAAGCTGCAGCAGCTGCAAACCGGAATGGCAGGTGGAAGAATCAGACACGAAGAGCTGCACATAATGGTTGCTGTCGCCGGGTTGCACAGATACGAGCCCTATGTTCTCATGTTTGGAAATTACTTATTTCTGAAGAACTTATTGAACCACTTTTGACTATAGAGATGCCACTGGTAAGTTATCTTATGCTGATTGCTGCAGAATTGAAAGTATAATGTTACAAAATGATGGCGGGTCACTTTATAAGGATATCTCCCATTTTTCAGTTGACTGTTCTAATGAAATTTATACATTAGTGAAAATTTCATTTCCTCCAAAAAAATTCTACACCTATTCTTGATTAGGTGGTCTACACATTATTCACTTTATATGACTTGACATGCAGATGATATCATATCCTTGGGTGCACATTCCTAAATGCATAAAACTTTTATTGTGCCTTACTTGGGCTTGGAATTGGGTTAATCTCTAAATTTGTGTCTATAGGTCAGTATACTTGCAGACATGGAGCTGTGGGGCATTGGTGTTGATATGGAGGGAAGCATACGTGCTCGAAATCTTTTGGTGAAAAAGCTAAAGAATCTTGAGATGGAAGCTTATAAACTAGCTGGGATGAAATTTTCTTTGCATACAGCAGCCGATATTGCAAATATTCTCTATGTGCATTTAAAGCTGCCCATACCAGAGGGTTGCAATAAAGGGAAGCAACATTTCAGTACCGATAAACATTGTCTAGATTTATTAAGGTATTCATGGGTAGTTATTTTTCTGGGTTAATTGTCAAAAACTACACGAAAGTATTGTCCACAAACGAAAAAATACCAAAAGTTTTGCCCACGCTTTTAGGGTACACTAAAGTTTTGTCTACTGACTTCCGTTAGAAAAACGTAACAGGGAGAAAATGTGATGAATGTTCAGAATGAATGGTCTGGACAGTTCTTCGCGGATTCAATAGATTTGTGGGCAATACTTTCGGGTAGTTATTGACAATGAACCTGTCATGTAATTGTTCTGAAATATCTTTACGTTGCTTATCTTACATATTGTCAACAGTGTACTGAGAAAATTTAGTTGTTTCAGGCATGAGCATCCTATCATTCCAGTTATTAAGGAGCACCGAACATTGGCAAAACTCCTAAACTGCACACTGGGGTCAATTTGTTCATATGCTAGGCTTTCTATGAAAACACAGAAATACACGCTGCATGGCCATTGGCTCCAAACATCAACAGCCACTGGACGGGTTTCAATGGGGGGACCTAATCTTCAGGTTGGGTGCAGTGCATATTTGTTTTCCATCTGCTCTAAAACTTAGATTTGAGGGTAAACTATCAATTTTAACTTTTAGCAATGCTGCAGTGTGTTGAACATACGGTGGAGTTAAAATTGAGTAAGGATGGGAATGGGGGTGATGCTGATGGTGATCATTATAAAATTAATGCTCGCGATTTCTTTGTGCCTACGCAGGTAAGTAAATCTAGCTTGTACCATAGACGGTTGTGATGTGTTCATTTGCTCTTTCTGTCTTTTATACCCAGCCCTGTCTTTCTGATGTCTGACTTTTTGACCTATATAACTCCTTTGCTTACAATCTCAGTTGAGAATTTGTACATGTATTTTATTTGGTCTTATATTATATATATCTAAGCATATTGATCAATATTTTTGCATTCCTATGTTTCAAGATGCAGTTGACATTCATGGTTTTACTTATGCTGAAGGGTACTCAAATGTTTTTCTGGGGGTTTTATGCTAGAACTACTCATAAGTTTATTGATGATGTGAAACTGCTACAAGAAGTGAGAAGTTCCTAATTTGTTTTGCAGGATGATTGGTTATTGTTAGCTGCTGACTATTCACAGATAGAATTGCGGTTAATGGCACACTTTTCAAGGGACTGCTCGTTAATTGAACTTCTTAGTAATCCCGATGGCGATGTCTTTACAATGATAGCAGCAAAATGGACTAGGAAGCCATTGAATTCAGTTACCTCCAATGAACGAGATCAGACCAAAAGGTTGGTCTATGGCATACTTTATGGAATGGGTGCTAATACTCTTGCTGAACAATTGGAATGCAGTTCAGATGAAGCTAAGGAAAAAATTAAAAGCTTTAAAAGTTCTTTTCCTGGTGTCGTTTCCTGGCTTCATGAAGCTGTTGCATCTTGCCATCAGAAAGGGTATGAGCACCATATGTTTTCCCTGTTACAAAATGCTATTTATTAGTTTTTCCCCCTTATTTTTTGATCAATAACATTTGGATTATAATTAATTTTATGATCTTTATTATAGGCTTCAATGTTATTATGATCATTTTACACAAACTCTTTTGTGTTCCTATTTACACCTATAAATGTTTCTTCTTATTGATAGTCTCATCTCTTATCCCTGTCTGCTCACGACATTTTTCCCCTGTACACTAGCCTCTTTGTAGATATTCGCCTATCCTGTATAGTGTATAGTCTGAGTTACATTATTAAAACTCTAGGCTTATCTTTGAAGTTCCTCAATTTACAGCACTTTTTTTTCATTACAAACTAACACGGACAGGTCAGTAGTTGTGGAAGCTGTCAATGATGATAGTTGCAACCTTCCAGCCTTTTCGTCGTTCTTCTGAAGAATTTTTAAAATAATCTCGCTGATATATGTTTATGCAAATTATTGTATTCGTACCCTTGCATAATATCATTGCTCTGGTTGCACTTACCATAAGTAATACTTCTGCACCTACTGTAATTGTTTTCTCCCAGTGAAGCTGTTATTGTTCTTACTTTTTATTGGCAATAACCTCGATTTGTTTTTACACATGATGACAACTTCAGGACTAATTGAAACAGAAATAAAATTATTTGGATAGGGAAATAATAGCAAATACGAAGATTTACGCTCTTGATGTACTCACTACTCAGTGCCATGAATTTGATAAAAAAGAGTCCGTGATGCATCGAGTGCCTTGTTCTTTGAAAAATTTAACATGATGGATCTTTGTTGGTATAAACTATTAATCATATTGATAGTTTTGTGAATTTTACACTTGTGTGATTCAGATATATAGAGACCATTAAGGGAAGAAAACGCTTCTTGTCAAAGATCAAATTTGGAAACAGTAAAGAAAAATCCAAAGCTCAGAGGCAAGCTGTTAATTCTATTTGTCAGGTACATATTTTTCGTGGGATGTTTAAGGCAATATAAGTCTTGGTGATTTTATACTAAGTGTCTACTCTTGACAGGGTTCTGCTGCTGATATAATCAAGATTGCTATGATAAACATTTACACTGTGATTGTCGAAGGAACTGAAAGACCTGGTTCCAGCATTTCATTTTCTAAGAAATTTTCTATGCTGAAAGGACGCTGTCGGCTTCTTTTACAGGTTACTCTTAGGACATTCTGAGCTTCTTTATTTGTTTCTTTCCATCATTGATTATCTTGTTCATTTAAATACTGTAAAAGCATCAGCTAAGAATTTCAATCGAAATGTTCAATAATTGTATACTGTTTGCGGTTTGTCTGCCTAAACCGTTTTTCCCTTGAGAGTCACATCTTTTGAATTAAAGTTAATCAAACTAGTTCTGCTTGCTGCCCAGGTACATGACGAGTTGGTACTGGAGGTTGATCCTTCTGTGATAAAGGAAGCTGCATTATTGTTACAAACGAGCATGGAGAGTGCAGCCTCACTTCTTGGTAAGCATTTTTTTGTTTGATGATTATTATTCTTAAGATTCTATGTTTCTGGACATTTCAGTAACATATGTGTATTTGCAGTTCCATTGCGTGTGAAAATGAAAGCTGGAAGAACATGGGGTTCCTTGGAGCCTTTTGAGGCTGACCAGTTTAAAGATATAATTGTTTCTGATTCATAGACTGCAATGAAGATTCTTTGTTCCATAAAGTGAAACCTGAAAATTTAAAAAGAGAAATTGATTTTTTTTTTGTAAATACAGGCAAATTTCTAGTGCTCATTGTTATTAAAAGCCAAGCATCAGTAGTGTTTATTTTTGGGGACCACTGCAAATTGTCTAGAATACCCCATTCCTACAACTGCTTCCCCTTCTCATTATCCATCTCTGTTCAAACTATACACGATAAGAAGATGCTGCTGGACTTGTTGATATGAGGATGTCAAGGTAAATGATGATATATGCAAGATTCATGTGATAATCGTGAAAAATATTATCCATGAGTCACATGTACTAGCTTGCGTTCTGTGGACATTATATCTAGTGTACTTGTTTGATGAACATATACTACACTTAAGTGGCACGCCTATATAAGATATTCAACAGTTCTTTGTTAGGATTCAGTACTTTATCATTCTTGGTACTAAATTATAGACAAGGGATACTCTATCAATACATTTTAGTCCTTTAAGAAACTTCAAAGTTTAGTGGTGATATTTTGAGTGTAATGTAGTGTCAATCTTAGTAACATTTTTTATCAGCGAAAGAAATTATGTTAAAAAAAGAGGATGAGCTCCCGAAATAGGAGCTATGCACTATAAGCTAAAAGGGCATTACAAAGGAGATCCAAGAATGGACGGGATGCAAAGAGAAAGGATTGAGAGAAGAAAAAAGAGAGCAGGAGACGAGCAACCTGAAAACACAGGTACACTGATTACATCCACAAATGGTCAGTAAATTTTGTATTATTCTGGTTATCTTCATTCTATCTGTAAATTGTAGTGGGGAAAAGGTCGTTAAATTCTCAAGCTGCATTGTTATATATGATGCTTTGTCAATTGATACACTTTGAGGCAGATGGTAAATTTCCTTAATGCGCATGATATCACTTGAATATATGATGCTTTGTCAATTGATTGAGGCAGATGGTAAAATTCAGTTGAATCAATTAATGGTAACAAGGAAATGGTCTGTCTAATCTATTCAAGTGATATCATGTGTATTTTAATGCAGTGTACTTCCAGTTCCATCAATTGTTTGACCATGGCGTCAAGTTCGGTGAGTAGGAGTTTTTCTTTGAAATGCTCATGTCTGGTCTTTATTCCTTCTGAAAATGTCAAATGTGATTTTGTTATGCCCAAGATTTTCACATAAATAGAATTACTCTAGAAGCATACTGTAGCTCTAATGTCTTATAATGTTTATATTGGTCATTAGTATTCAATATTGAGTCTTGTTATTTATTTGAGTATCAAATTAGAACATAAACCTGAAAGATACTATATTTACTATAAATATGGTGTGTTATTCATAACTATAGGAAGGCTTATAATATAGAAAGTAAGGGTGTAGAGAGAGAGTTTCAAACTCTTCAATTTAACCCGTGACATGGAACTAATACACATTTCTGCAGATGTCTACTTAGGAACCCACACAAGATGATTTTCTGGAAGGAAATGGCAGACTGAGGAAGTTCCTGGCTTAATTTTGAGAAGTTGAAACGCCAAATGCTTTGGGTTCCATGCTGATGTATCTGTATGGCAGACGGCAACGGCGTTGATTTTTGTCCCGTCAGCAGCTTCCAAGGGAACCATATAAGCCTTTGTGGTCTGTGTTGTGTGACAATAGAAGACAGCATAGGGATACTTCTGCTTATGGCACACAGCAGCTTTGTCTCCAGTTACCTTCTTCACCCCAGCTGTGATTGTATATTTCTGCATCGGCGTTTCCTTTTGCACCTCTGTAGAGACTGCCTGAACGTTTCCTCCAAGCTTAGAAGTGATGAAATCAACCATTGACTCCAAGGAAGTTGCACAGTATTTGTCCTCTCCTTTGATGCTTGGTTCTTCACACTCCTTGATGGTGTTCTTCATTATCTGAGCTTGCGGTGATCCAGGCTTGACTGAAAAGTGGTTCAGTATCTCTGGCAAGTGGCTTGATGAGAAGGGCACAGACTTGGCAACTTGGCGAGGGACGAAATTGGCTTGATTGGACTCTGTAGTGAAGTGCAAGTTCATCTTGGAACCGACGTGCAAATCTTTTTCCAAGAAGAAAACAGCTACGTTGGGGTTATCATGTAGTTGATCCTGGGAGGCAGCATAGTTGTACACGAATGGATTCGGACCAGGTTTTACTCGTACGTTTACAGGCTTCCCCTTGCTGCCTGTGCTCACAGATACTCCTCCTTTGCCAACGCCGACCTTTGTTCCTTTACCGGGCTTTCCTGTATTAACCCCCACGCCCTTGCGCCCCACTCCCACGTTGGTGCCGCCGGGCTTTCCCTTCCCGGCGTCTACGTTCACGCCCCCCTTCCCTACCTCCACAGAGGTGCCGCCAGGCTTTCCCTTTCCGGCATCCACGTTGACGCCACCCTTCCCTACGTCCACAGCGGTGCCACCGGGCTTTCCTTTCCCGGCATCCACGTTGACGCCACCCTTTCCTACTCCAACTGATGTGCTTTTATCGTCTGCATAGGAAGATGGTTATCATGATTGCAAAAATGTGTATTAGTTCTCAATACCGGTGTTTCAAAAGTAGTCATCATGTGTCCAACTCAAAACCTGTTGGATGAAAAAAACAGTGAACACTAACCAGCAGATGGTAAAATATGAGTGATTGATTTGGGCATGGGAGTGTTAGGGAGCATAGAGTTCCAGTAAAGTTGGGGAGAAGCAATAGCATGACTTGCCACCTGCAGCAAGACATGATGAGCAACAACACAAGACAACACAACACAAACTGAAAAGAAAATGTTTATAAAGCTTACAGTGAAGATCACAAGGATACTGAGGATATTGGAGGCCATGGAGTCTTGTCTTTGATGGTAATACTAATACTATGATATGATGAATGAAATTGAGATTGAATGAGTTTGGTTATATACAAAGTTGATGGAACCTGTATTTGTGGAGTGGCTTAATTACCACAACTGCCCCAGCCTCACTCCTTTATTGCACTTATTACAGATGGGACACCTGTCCTCTTCCCATCCTCTTTCATACTGTCCCCAATTTTTTTTACCCCAACTGACTTTCTATTAAATGTGACTTTATTAGTTCAGAAATATAGATATAAATTACATTTCACTCTTGGTAGGACCATTTAGGGAAACAATGTGATTTAATGCATCTTTTTTATCTTTTAAATAATGACAAACCTAACAAAATAAAACGTTTCTTTATAATGTAAAGTGAATTATTGAAAATTATTTTATTTACTGGTTACATACTAGAAGTCTAATGCAAAAAAGAAGAGGCACAGAGTTCGGTTGTTGGATGGAACCCTCTTCTCTCCCGCCGGTCCTTGTCGTTTCTGTCGTTCTTCTGGTGTCTTGTCCCGACTTTTTCCTCCCGGGTCTTCCATTCTTGGTGCCTCTTCTCGGCTCCCTTCCTCTGACATTTCGTCTCACCCGCCTCCTCTACCTCCATCACTCACACACCCGTTTCCAACCTCCCTGTCTCGTTGTAACCACACTCGTCACCACTGTCCCCGACTCAATAGACGCGACTTCTCCATCTTTGGCTTGACCGTCATCGTCGTTTTTGCCCCTTTCCCCCACTAAGCCTCCACCGCCTCTGATTCCACCAATTGATAAGAGAAACATTTTAAACAAGTTTATATAGTGTTATGCGGTTGAAATTACATTATTTTTTAAATATAATAACTATTTTACACTGTTATTATTATTGAACAAAGAGACATTAATAAATATTAAAGTATATTCATTTTTAACAAAACAAAAATTCTCATTATTTTTAATTTTCAGAATATTTTACAAAAGAAATTTCTTTTTATCATTTATTTTGAATGTTTTAATCATCTAATTTTAATATATTTATTTCCTGAACTTTTGTTATTAACTATTTAATTTATTATTTTCTATTCCAGAGATAAACATATCATTTATAAAGTTTTTACTGTACTGTTAATTTTAATATAATTTTCTGTTATTTTCCGTACATTTTAACATGCAAATGGATCTTGATAAGAGGATCCCCTCGAATATCATTTTTATCAAAAGGGAACTTAAATATGTATAAAAGATGGCCCTTTGTTACCAACCCTAAGATCTTAATTATATGGACGGCGACCTGTCTTGTCTCCAACCTCCCAAGGCTTAGGAATGGGCCCATCCATACCCAACCATTTACTTCATCTTTTCTTAAACTTTTTATTTAACTTGAGGAACATATTAGGAGGAAAACCAAGCATGGAACGAAAAGTACAAACTAGAATACTTGTTAAACTGTTAAGAGCTAGACATTTTTTTTTTGTGTGGAAAATGTCATGCTTCATTAATCATTTCCTAACATTGCAAATAGTAAGGGAAAAACTCGACAAGCCAAGACATAGGTCGGTAACCCCCGTCGAAAGACTGGTGTTCCGGCATATTATACTGAAAACAAAAAAACTTCTAAGACAAAGGTTAGAAGAGATCTCGCTTCCCTGAGCTTGAGGGAACCTCCTTTTTCTGGTCATTACCCCCTAAGATCACGTGCTGGGGGATAACCTGGATTTATTGGATCTGGGATATGATCTCTCATGACGGTCACACACCACCCTCCTGATTTGACATCCAAATAGTTGATAAAAATGTCAACACAATGTTGATACACACAGATTAGTTGATAACAAAGATTACAAAACACACAAACACATGTAAAGCAGTCAGGCTAAATGTAATTGATAAACCACATCATAGAGTTGATAAAATCAAGTCAAAGTTGACAAACATGCAGTTAAAATGAACAAAGCTAAAACATAGAGTACAAACGAGTTGCAAACAAACTGAAATAGGTTCCTTCCTCCAAAAATCGCAGAGAAAAACGTTTTAGAGCAACAAAATCAACTATCCAACTCAGAAACATAGATAAAAATTGATACACGTGAAGTTGAAGATGAACAACACTAAAAACAGAGTACAAAAATTTCAAACAACTGAAATAGGTTTCTTCCTCCGTATATCGCACAAATAAACATTTAAAAGCAACAAAATCAACTATCGAGCGCAAGATATAGGTCAAAATTGACTATATTTGCAAACAAAATCCCTAAATCACAAATATTCATCACGACAAAAAAAAGAACATAAAATCAAGGGAATCGAAACCAAACCTGAATGGACGTGAACAACAAACAACAAATTTTGCTTCAACTGGACGAAACGATGATGAACTTTGAGAGAATCTGCAGAAGAACGAGAGCACGAATACGAAGTGAGAGATGAGAGCATGAGAAAGAGAGTGTGAGAAGAGTGGCGTGGGTGAGAAGAGTGGGATGCAAAATTACAACTACACCCTCACTAACCCGGTATAATTACAAAAATGCCACCGAAAGTGCTGTTTTTTCCCACTAATTCGGTCAACAGGTCAAATCTTCTAACTTTGCATCTAAGCCATCCATTCTTAAAATGGATGGCTGAGATTGGTTCTCACGGTTCTTACGTTAAGAGGTGGTTTCTATTTGATTTCTCCTCTTATTTAAACAGTATTACAATTCCTAAAAAATGTACATCAAATTTTTAAAAATAAGTTGATCAAATAATTGAGAGAAGAGCATATGTGGTGTCCGACAAGTCTGATTCCGAATGAGTAAGAGCAACTACACCGGGTCGAACCATCGCCCGCACCATTGGTTCGGACCAGTCAACGAACCGATGGTTTGCTCGGTGTGGAAGCGAAGGTTCGCGA